>JANIHZ010000209.1:67329847-67340469 GCA_027478365.1 Erythroxylum rufum | reverse complement strand
GGCAAACACTGTTTTTATAGAGGTTCGGTGCTAAGACCTACGTCCTCTACCTAAGCTCCCACTTAGGATTTGACAAACCACTTTACTGTACACTTTTTAGTTCAGTGTGAACTTTTTACAATCCACTTGATTTCCAGCTCAAGCTACACCTTACAACCCGATTTGACTTCTGGCATAAATCCTACCTTGACGTTCATCCCTAGATTTGTTATATAAAAAATTGAAGTTAAACTTTTCTGAGATGAGAGCGATGAGCGACGAGCAATTGGCGGAGAGTTCTCTATAACTTCTTAGATCACCAGCGGCTACTCTTTCTATCATTCATGGCTTCTTCTTCTCCTTCTCCCCCATGACTCCCCTTAGCCCCAATTTCTACCTCTTCTCCTAGACCTCACACTTCACCATCGCCCTCTGCTCAAAACCCTAACTCTCGAAACGAAAACACATATCCTAACATTCATCATCCTTCCCCAATCAAAACCATGACCCCTTCGAAACCACAACTTGCCCAAAATCCCCCTCCCACAAAACCTAGATCCTGGAAGTCAGTGGTTGCTGATGTAAAGGAGGACTCATCGATTGTAAAGACGCTGACATACTATCCTCTGGAGATTAAGGATGATCACATCATAGTCATCCCACCACTAGATTAGTGAAGAAAGGGGCAGTTCATTTTCGCCATGTGTTGATTGGGTTTTTCTTAGGAAAACATCCCACGTATCCAGTGGTTCAACAAGCATTGGCCAAATCCTGGTTAGCTTTCAATTTGACTGAAACTCTAATTACTAGTGTGAATAATTTCCTATTTAAATTCGATTCAGAGGATGGGATGAACTCAGTTCTGGAGAAGGGGCCTTGGCATATTCAAGGAAAACCCCTATTTGTATGGAGATGGAGCTTGAATGGAGGGGAGTAGGATGAAGTCAGAGTAGCTCTAGTTTGGATTAAGTTCCATAATATTTCGGTGGAATACTGGAATACTGAGGGACTTAGAAGAATTGCTAGCTCAGTGGGTAACCCACTCTTAATGGACACACAGCCAGCAAAGATGTCCAGAATTGTATATGCCTGAATGTGTGTGGAGTTGGAATTGGGAAAGAGTTGGCCCTCATCCTTTCAGTTAGCCACTTATAATGAAGAGGGGACGATAGCATTCAAGGAAATACAGGTTGAATATGAATGGAGGCCAGAGAACCAATTACAGAACAAAGAATGGGCTCCTCCTGGGAGATTATTTGAGACTGGGTTACAGCATGAATTGGCGAAGGGGAAGGAACCCATACAAACAAGTTTATACCTGCAGCAGAACGATGGGAAGATGATAGTCTCTAATAAGCTACAACAAATTCATAAGGAGAATCTAGACTCAGGGCTTCCAATTGAACAAAGTGAGGGCCTAGGAACCCCTCAGATTATTCAACCGACTGAAATGGCAATGCAGAGTAATAAGGGAAGTAGCTCTTCAGGAAGTTTAATTGACCAAAGCAAGGATCGCAATCAGACAAGCAGGTAATAACCTTTCCCCTTCTAAGTTTGAATTGGTTCCTGATTTGGAAAATCATAGTCCGGGGATTATGGAAGGGGCAGAGGGGGATTTTACAGTCCGAAAGAGTAGGAAAACTAGGAGAAAACAAAAGTAAGTGTTCTGCTGTGTCTTTGGGTAGTATGGATTTAGTTTTTTGGAATGTTAGGGATCTTAATAACTCTAAATAGCAATTAGCTGTGAATGTTGTGCTTAAGAGATTATCAGTGTCTTTCGTGTGTTTGATTGAGTCTCGGATTAAGTCTCTCCACTTATTGAATAATGTGTGCTCTTCACTCTTTCCTAGTTGGCATTTTTACAGCAACTTAGAGCAAGGTTCTAATGCTAGGATAGTGTTAGCTTGGCAGCCGGACAGTTTTCTGTGTGTTCCTAAAATCACCAGTGATCAATTGATACACTTAGAGGTCACTCCTACAAACAGCTCTTCAGTCTTTTTTATAACATGTGTGTATGGGTCAAACAACTATGATCATAGGAAGAATCTCTGGTCTGCACTGTTCAATATTAAATACTCAGTAGGAAACCTTCCTTGGATTATAACGAGGGACTTTAATGCGATTTTGTTTTCTCATGAGGCTGAACCTATAAGTCCTTTGACTATTAATGGCATGCATGATTTTAGGCAATGTGTTGAGGATTGTGCTTTGTATGAGCTTAATTCTAGTGGTCCTAGTTTCACATGGACAAACAAACAATATGGTGAGCTCTTCATTGCTAGGAAGTTAGATAGAGCCCTTGTAAATGCTGTCTGGAGTTCTAGGTTTCCTAGATCGTATGGGGTCATCCAAAATCCCAACATTTCTGATCATTCCCCAATTTTGATTAGTTCCTTAACAGATAGGCCGAATAGACCTTCCCTTTTTAGGTTTGCAAACTTCCTAATTTCACAGCCTAATTTTCTCCAGATAGTGGAAGAGAATTAGAACACTCAGGTCTAAGGAACCCCTATGTTTTATGTAGTGTCCAAGCTTAAACTAATGAGGAAAGACTCAAAATCCTTAATTCTAGTCAAGTAGGAGATGTGAATACTAGAGTAGAGAATTGTCAAATTTCTCTCAACATTATACAAGATCAAAAGTGATATGTTCCCAATAGCCCACATATGGTTGAATAGGAAACCGAGGGCGTAAATAACTTGTTAAGAGCCTTAGATGATCAGGAGTCTTTTTTCAAACAATCTTCCCATATCAAGTGGCTCAGAGAGGGGGATAGAAATACCAAATTTTTCCATAATTCTATTATGTCAAATAGGAATAGAAAGAACATTTACTCAATTATAGGGGAAAATGGCATTAGAATTGTATGTGTAGATGAGATTCAAAACCAGTTCCTAGGTTTCTTTCAAAGGACTATTGGGAATAAGAAGGACCTTCTTCCTTCTAAAGGGTTTGTGGACCATTTATTCCCTAATAGGATTGCTGAAACTCTCACCAATAAACTCATTGCTGAAGTCTCAACTCAAAAGATTAGGGATGGTCTTAATTCCTTTAATCCTAACAAGTCTCTTGGGCCAGATGGGTTTAATGGGGTGTTCTTTAAACATACATGGCATATTATTGGGTAGGATATTACTAGGGCTATCAAAGATTTTTTCCTTTATAAGAGACTTCTCAAAGAAATCAACTCTACTTTCATCACTCTGGTTCTTAAAAAAGACAATCCTTCCACAGTAGATGATTATAGGCCTATATCTTGCTGTAACTTTATTTATAAGGTGATAGCAAAAATCTTAGTTATTAGGCTTAGATAGATACTCCCTTACATTATTAGCCCAAACCAAAGTGCATTCATTAAGAACCGTAGAATAAGGGATAATATCTTATTGGCCCAAGAGATTTTTAAGAATTACCATCTTGCCAATAATCACAGGAGATGTGCTTTTAAGGTGGATTTACAAAAAGCATATGATTCGATCCATTGAGATTTCCTCTTGAATGTGTTAATAGCTATAGGTTGTCCTCTCAAGTTCATTCATTAGATAAGAGAGCGTATTACCTCTCTTGTCTGTGCTATATTGATCAATGGATCCCTCACAAAATTCTTTCCGGGGAAGTCAAGATTAAGACAAGGTGACCCTATATCTGTTTTTCTCTTTATTATTTGTATGGAGGTATTCTCTAAGAGCCTGAATGCATGCTTAGTAGATAGTAATACCTTTAAATATCACTAGAGATGTAAAGTTCTTAAACTTACCCATCTCTTGTTTGTTGTTAACCTCTTAATGTTTTGTCATGGTGATTTGGCCTCATCCCATACCTTACTAGATTGTTTAGGAACTTTTTCCAAATTATCTAGTATGGTAATGAATCTGAACAAGAGTCATTTCTTTGTATCTCCTGATATGAATCAAATGGCCCATCAAATAGAAAGTATGTTTGGTCTTAAAAAAGGTCACCTTCCCATTCGATACCTGGGAGTAACAGGTCGGTTGTCTAGGCGGGATTGTCTTTTTTTGTTGGAAAAAATTGATTTCAGGTTAACAAATGGACCCATAAAAACTTCTCTTATGCTAGTAGATTGCAATTAGTTATTTCGGTCCTGTCCACCTTTCAGGTTTATTAGTCTAGCATCTTCATTCTCCCTTCTTCCATTATTAAGGAAATAGAGAAAAAACTTAGAAATTTTTTGTAGTCGAAGAAGGTGGAGACAAAAGCTCATGCTAAAGTCAAGTGGAATGATGTTTGTAGATCTCAAAAAGAGGTTGGTCTGAAAAGGAAAATTTTCTAGAATATCTCACCTAACAATTGTAGTTCGTAGAGTTGGAGGAAGATTTTGTCTATTAGAGGCCAAATTGGGAACCAATTTAGATTTAGACGAGGAAATGGTAACTCTACTTTATTATGGCAGGATCCTTGGTATCCGAGAGGTATCTTGATGGTTCACTATACTCCTAGAGTGATCAATGGGTCGGAGCTTCCTATGAATGCAAGAGTGTTTGAAGTAATCTGGAGTAAAGAATGGTGCTGGCAAGAGACAACTGTGGGGACTATTAGTAACCTAGAACATCTACATTATAATCCAGATTCTTCAAGCGAGGGTTTAGAATGGCTAGCTAGCCCTTCTAAGAAGTGTACAAATGCTTCAGTATACACTCTTATGAGACCGACAACTCAGACGGTTCTTTGGTATCCATTAGTATGGCATAAGGGGAATAGTCCTAGGTGTTCCTTCATCCTATGGTTAGCCTTCATGAATAAATTCCAGACTAGTGATAAATTAATTTACCTCCATACCCCAAATCGATACTCAATGTGTGTTTCGGACTCAGAGACTTTTGAACATTTATTTTTAAATGTCCTTTCTCTAAAACTGTATGGTTAAACACTCTAAACCACTTCCAAATTCTCCTTCCGGCTTTGGATTAAACAGTCACCAACCTCCAGGAACTGTGACATAAATACGTTCATTATTATCCTTTCTATTGTTGTGTATAACCTGTGATCTGAACGAAACCTTCAAACCTTCAAAGATGAAGCCTTGGATGTAAGGAGCCTTAACACGAGAGTGATCTTTCAAGTTATGGAACACCTCAGCTCACACACCCAGAGAAGGTAAAATGTGTGTGTGTTTTATTATTTAATGAAATGTTTGCAGGTTTGATTCTAGACTTAGGTGCGGGTAAGGAGAGGGCAATCAAATCCTTCCTTGACAACTATATAAGGAAGACCATAATCTGAAGAGATAGCCTCACTCTTTACTTAGTATTGAAGAATAAGTTATGGAAGCAAGGTGACAAAAGCTACATGGTGACCTCCTTCGGGAAAGATTGTTGCTTGAAAAGATAGAAATCCAGATCCAATGGTAGGTACCTATTTCATTACTTAGGAATCCGACAATAAGGTAAGGATTAGTAGGGAGGCTAGATTGATGTACATGATAAATGAGGTTGGTGCATGTCTTTATGTTACTGGAAGTTGGTCCTGATATGTCAAGTGAGATTGGAGTCATGGTTTTGGCTTGTTATTGTGGTTTTCTTGATTGAGGGCAACATTTGTAGGGTTCCTTTTGCTCTCTTGTAAGTTAGGATTCTGATTTGGACAAGAGATTGTAGCATAGACAATCTCTAGCTATACATAACTTCTATTTATTTATAAACTTTCTAATTTACCAAAAAAAATTGAAGTTTATTTAATTTACATTTTAGCACTCTATAGGTACTTAAATGAATTGCACTAAAAGAATAACCCACTTAGAAAAATATATGATTAAATACATTAGTTCTGACTTTGTTCTTTAGTTATTGTATTCTAAAAAAATATTATTTATTTGAATATTATTATTTAAGTGTCACAAAATTTATTCTCGTTATTTTATTTGTATTTATTTAAACTAACATAATATTAAATTTATTTAAAATTTTAATAAAATATAATAAAAATTATTTGACAATTAAATAATATCGTAAATAGTTGTGGATATGGTAATTGATTCGTTAAAGAATATATTTGAACAATTAATGACATTTGAAAATATTTTTAGATTCTTATTTGATTAAAAAAAGTTAAGGTTGTTGAATGATAACAAATTAAAAGAATGTTGTACTAATTTACAACTACTTTTTCTTATGATGATGTGTCGGATATGGATTTAGATTGTCTTTTTTTTTCCTGAATTAAAGGTGTTGTAAATGATTTTACTAAATGAGTTAATGTCACAAGTTGAAATTTAGAATTTATTAAAGCTGCAGATTGTTATCCTACATGTTTCAATTACTTATCGAATTTTATTGACTATACTTGTGACTGTAGTAGAGAAGTTTTTAAAAGTTAAAATTATTAAAAACCTACTTGATGTCATCAATGTCACGAGAAAAGTTGAATGATTTAATTATTTTATGTATCGAGAAGGATATGTTAACCAATATTAATCTTGATAATATTTTAATAATTTTACATTTAGAAATGCATGAAGAAATTGTTTTTCATAAATCATGATTATCTGTGTATTTCTTAGTGTAATTTTCTTAGTGTTTTGTAATATAATATTGCTATTCGATTATTGCTATTGCTATTTTGTTATTACTGCTACTATTATTAGTGATTTTATTATAATTGACATTTGCAAAATATTATTAGTTGATGTTATGATCATTTAATATTTTGTTGAGTATTTGGACTTCTAAATTGAGTCACTTTTATATGGATATTAAATTTTAATAATAAAATATGTTTTTAAAGTTTACATATTTGTATATTGTCGATTTATTAGGGTTCTTTTTTTAACTTCTTCCTGGACCTATAAAATATTAGGAACGAACTAGGTATGACTACTGGTTAATGCTTATGAAGTAAAAGATTTAAACCCACCAATTGAATTATGTTGATTTAGTATTTTACTAGCTGGAATTTGTTTGGCTCGTGCTTGTGGAGCCACTACTCTTCTGTAAGTGTTACAAAGAATTGTGGTTTACCACTGGGAATCTCGTCAGCGTTAACTCCACTGTTTAAACACGTGCGCGGCCTGGACCATTGAAATAGAACAAGATCTTTTGTCCAGTTTTATGGTGTCTTATTATGTTCAGTAAATCTCAGCCATTCATTTATGCGAACCTCACGTGGGCTTCAAACGTAGAGCCCGCATAAATGAATAGCTGAGATTTACTGGACACAATAAAACACCATAAAAATTAGACAGAGAATCTGAACTCTTTGAAATAACCATTACTCACTTCACCAATCTACTAGTTTTCGTTTAGTAAAAATATGCAAATTTTTAGGCTCGATCACTGAAGATCGGGTCTTGGGAAGGGCCAAGACAGATGGATTAGGTTATTTTTCCTATCAACTTTACAGGTCTGTACTGCTTTATCAACCTAGTAATTAATGGTTAAATTCATGGGATGCTGATTTATCTTGGTGATGGAGTGAATATGCCATTTATCTATGTTCGAACATGGTGCAGACTGATGGATCATATCAGAAGCTTTTGCTAGAGAAAAGCAAGTGTTGCATGTGAATATTTGTATGCTAGCTGTTCATAAATGCCCTGTAGTAATAACCAGAGTGAAATTCTTGACGTGATTTGTTGGAGATCGAGCAGCATATCATTGACGATTGTCGTATTATGCAGGTTGCCAGGAAAAGCATATGCAAGAAGACAACACGTATGGCTTTCTGGTGCAAATGAGGTCGACAGCAAAACCTTTTCGAGAGCAATCCTTGCCAAGGTTATACCTGCCTGGCTTATTATCGTCTTCCATAACTTATCATTCACAACTTAAACTATATTCAACTCACTAGTCCCTAAACCAAATACTTTTTCTACATGTTAAGCTGCTTGGTGTCTACTGCATGTTCCTTCTATTACTAATTTATTAACTTCAGTTCCTTTTTGTTTCTAAACATTATCGAAACATGGATCAGAGTGCTCGTATACAGGTAAATTATGTTAACCGATTACCTCGTGCAGTTTGACTATTTGTTAGATAATGCACTTTGTTTCCCTCAACTTCTTCATGATTATTAATTAAGTTGGTCACTCTTTCAGACCGTAGTGTGCATTCCTCTCCTTGACGGTGTCGTTGAATTTGGCTCAACCGAGAAGGTGAACCAACAACAAATAGCTTTATTGAACTTTTGCTGTACATATGTACGCTTACATTTGTTTGGTAGGAAAATAAATGGCCGATAAACCGCATATTACAGGTCCAAGAGGATGTTGGATTAATACAACACGTAAAAGGATTCTTCACAGATCACCACCACCCTTCCCCACCAAAACCAGCTCTTTCTGAGCACTCAACATCCAACCCCGCCACGTCATCCAACCACCACTCTCCTCCCATTCCCACCATGTACGCAGCCAACGACGACGACGAGGATGATGAGGAAGAGGAACACGGGTCTGATTCAGAAGCCATAATTGGTCTCGGGACCGCTGGGTCGTTCCACCCAAGTGAGGCTCAAACTGGCCTAGACATAACAACAGCGGCTGAACCAAGCGAGCTGATGCAACTGGAGATGTCTGAGGACATCCGCCTCGGCTCGCCCGAAGATGGATCGACTAATATGGACTTGGATTTCCACTTGACGGCTACAGTGAATGCTGCAAATGACCAGAGACTCGTAGATTCGTTTAGAGCCGAGTCGGCTCGGAAGGGGACTCCAGATCCGTTGAACGGTAGCTTTCAACTACGGGCCTTTGGTTAGCATTGAAAGTTTGTCCATATTCTTACTACTTAGATTTTACATTTAATGCTGATGTCGTTTTGTTTTAGCCAGTAATAAGTGTTAAACTGCTTGCAGGGACCCTGCAACTTGACGAAATGACACAAGAAGACACACATTACTCTCAGACAGTCTCCATCATCCTACAAAACCAACCAATTAGGTGGGCCAAGTCCTCCTCAGCATCCTCCACTCAGTCAGCGTTCTCCAAGTCCACAACCCGTTCCGACCACCTTATCCATGTCGCAGTCGAAGGCACGTCCCAGTGGCTTCTCAAGAACATCCTCTTGAGCGTACCCTATCTCCACAAGAAGTACCGCGAAGAGAACTCCCCCAAGCTACGCTACGGCGACGCCGCCAGTAGTTTTAGGAAAGGCACGGCTCATTATGAGCTCAGTGCCAACCACGTGCTCGCCGAACGGCGTCGTAGAGAGAAGCTGAACGAAAGGTTTCTTATACTGAGGTCACTAGTACCCTTCGTGACCAAAATGGACAAGGCTTCCATATTAGGTGACACCATAGAGTACGTGAAGCAACTGCGGAAAAAAATACAGGACTTGGAGTTGCGAAACCGACAGGTGGAGATAGAGAAAAGGTTGCCTGTCACAAGCCCTTTACAGAGAACGAATAGCACTTCGAAAGAGCAGAGAAGATGGCATCAGAAGGGTTGGTCAAGGTTCAGAAATGAGGAAGTTGAAGTAGCAGAGGCTAGTACTGGTGCTACGAAGGCCAAGTCTTTGGACGCGTCACCGCAGCCGCAGCTAGGGGAGGAGGGTCCAAGTGTACAAGTGTCGATAATAGAGAGCGACGGATTGTTGGAATTGCAATGTGGGTATAGAGAAGGGCTGTTGTTGGATATAATGCAAAAACTGAGGGAGCTGAGGATTGAAATCACTGGGGTTCAGTCTTCATTGAGCAATGGAGTGTTTGTAGCAGAGTTAAGGGCAAAGGTGTGTCTATGGCTTAGCTTTTGAATGTAAAGGCTCGAGCTTTCCATTTCTTTTGAAGCTAACAAAATTTCGTTTGATGTGCAGGTGAAGGACAATGTTAATGGAAGGAAGATGAGCATATTTGAGGTGAAAAGGGCAATAAATCAAATAATACCACATGACTAATGTATCAGAATTTGTAGATCAGTAGAGTTGGATAACAATCCAAAAAGAATATTAATGATTTTTAATATTATTTTAATTAGTTTTTGTATATTTTTAGCTAATTTATGGTTGCAGGCCAAGAGATGAAAGTAACAACTTTGAGATTTTATCAGAGGGGATCTAGATAATGCCCCTGAAATTGTATTGTGAATTAAGAGCATATAGGATTTTCTACATAAGTAAATGTAGGTGAGTTTAATAATTTTCTTTTTGACAAGATTTTCCTAATGCAGATTTTCTTAAGAGGACCACTAAAAACTTGCGATTTTAGCAATTTGTAGAACAATAATATACTTGAGATTTAGATGGAGTAATTTGATATTTTGTTTGTTTACTTATACTTTATTAAATGTGTATTCAAAGGATAATAATTATAAATTCTTTATCTTAAAAAAAATTTCTATAAACTTTTTTTTATAATTTTAATCTACATTTACTTTCAAAAATTATTTATTAAAAAAGTTTCATTTTTTGGACTCTTGTATGCAGTGTTTATTGATATAAAGCTAAATTTCTTGAATTTAGATTACTTATACTCATTAAAAGACGAACAAGATTTTGGACTCAAAGATAAACACAATTAATTATTAAAATTTGAACATTGACTAAAGCAAAATCAATAAGTGTTATATGTATATATTACCTTACAATTTTTAAAAGTATGAATTATTTTTTATGTTCTTTAAAATATGAATAACTCCATTTTGAAACAAAAAGTCTAGCCATTTGTTGCGAGTTATAATCATCATATTTAATGAT
>JANIHZ010000209.1:66968344-66978570 GCA_027478365.1 Erythroxylum rufum | reverse complement strand
GGGTTCGAGTCGTGGACTCACCCAAGAACCAAAGAGGACAATACCTGGAGTGATGGTGGTAGAGGCCGGGCTCTACAATGTCACCAAAGAGAAAACATGATATGATGCGACCAAGGTTTATACCACAATTTGGAGCCAGTTATTGTCCAGGTGAAACATCACATTCTGCAACTGCAATCGAATCAGATGTTGTACCTCCAGCTACTACACATGCAAATGAGGCATCACCTTTCATACCTGCTGCTACACTATCCATCACCCCTATATTGACAAAGATATAAGGGGTAAACGATGCGGATGAAGGAGGAGACCTCTAACTTGGAGCTGAGGGAGTTGATAGAAAAACTTACATCACAATTGTCAACAATTTGTAAGTGAAAATACATGAAACACCTTATGTTTATAATTAAGTTATCGGTTTAAATTTAAAAATGATATAAATTTAATTATTTTAATATTAGGTTGATTATGTCTGAACCGTACTCAAGAAACATGATATCCAAATTCGAGGAGAAGTTTGATCTTGGGGGTTATATATGAAAAAATATCCCTTAGGCAACAAAGAATGTTTATTATCAGGAGTATGAGGCACAAAAAATATAGTTTTTGTATTTTTTAATTGAATTTTATACATTAATTAGATAAATATTGTTGATTATAAATACTTATCGTATGTTTTTCCTTTTTTTTAGAAAGAATTTTTTTGGGATTCTGAATTTAACGTGGTCATTTATAAAGTATGGAAGAGACGAGCACGTACATATTATCGAGACTTTATTGGTGCGATACATAAGACTAGTATACGACCGCCTTATATTTCTGAACAAATAAGGACTAGTTAGCAACAATATTGGACATCACCCGAGGTAATGTCCATTTTAGAGTGTAATTCTACTAACAGATGTGGAGGACCAAGGCAAACTGAAGGATCTATTACTTACCACGGGTATGCAAATAGACTTGTAAGTATCTACACTTTACACTTATATTATGATTTTTTTTACTTTGGTGTATTTCAATTTAATTTGATATGTGAATTTTGGAATGAAAATATGTGTATTATGGAGAATGGTAATGTTATAAATTTCATGTGCCATATATGACTGTGTTGTTGAGTTGCTTTATTTATTCAATAGGGGGTAAATATCATAAAAATAGATGAAATTCTGCTGAAATTTTTGTAAATTGTAGTTCACTTATAACATTTTATTCTGATGCAAGAAAAGTCTATGGGCATGAAGGCTACACCCCGTAAGTTTTTTTTGCACACTCATACTAAGAAGCATGACGGTGTGACCTTCGTCAACACCCGATGTGGAGAACTAAATATATGTGAAATTTATGCTTTAATATGAATGCTTAATAATTATCACTTATTAACATAAACATTGTCATCTAATAGGACCAAATACAAGAAAGCATTTAACGACAGTCTCAACAATCTGAAGATGTTGATGAGAGTCAAACCTATTGTCATGCCGTAGGTGGTAGGGACTGTCGTGGAAGGATATTCAGCTTAGGTTCATTTGCGAACACATGTTATTCGCAATCTTTCACATCTAGTACAACAATATCTAATAGGCAGTTCGCACCTAATGAAGTCCATGAGCTTTGGAGCACAGTACAAACATTGGGAACTCAGTTGCAATAGTCGATGGAGTGGATAACTTAGCTCTGTAATGAAGTGGATGAGTTGAAGGGGAGGGGCAGCAGCTCATCGCAGCAGTCAGAGCATCCGCGTTCACCAAATGAATAACGTACTTGTAGTCATTTCGTATGAATTAAATACTTATTATGTACAAAATAATTTTTGATTATCAATTAAGATAATTTTTACTTTATATCATCAATCAACTTTCTATTTAACAAATTAAATATAGAAAAAAAATCAAAATATTATCAACAGATACCTGATAACTGTATAAATTATGCATCGACCATAAGATTATCAAATAAAATTAAATGCAAGGAAAAATTAAAAAACAGTTTTAGTAAATTTACAAACAGAAAAACAAAATTCGTTGGTAATCTGTTCAATTTACCGACAGACAACTAAGTTCTGTTGGTAATGTTAATCGTTAACTTATTGATGGAATAACTAATTCTATCGGTAAATTTACTGACGGACATGATTTGTGTGTTGGTAAATTTACCGATTGAAACAATCTTTCCATCATTAAATTTACCGACAACACAAAATAACCTCCAATATATTCACTGAGGGTAACACAAAATATCCTTCGGTAAATTAGTGATTGAAAATTTATGTTCGTCGCAGATTATTAACTATGGTCGTTTCTCCAACGCCTTTGTTCGTTAGTAAATTCCGTCGCTAACTTAGCTTATCGACTAAGTGTGTAGGTTTTTTGTTGGTAATGTTCGTCGCTAAACTCCATTTTTCTTTTAATGGTAGAGAATGAGATTCAAACTTGACATAAGCAAAATCAAGACAATTGCTATTTAGGTCAATTTGCATAAAATTCCCCTTAAATATTGGTCATTTAAAGGATTAAGCTACCTAGCTAGTTACTTAGGTGTTCCTCTTGTTATGGATGACAATACAACGAATATCAAAAGAGATGGTTATGCAAGATTGTGTATAGGAGTGGAACACAAGAAAATACTGCCCGAATAGATTCTTCTCATGAAGTATAACTATAGTGGAGAATTGGAGGAGGATAAAATATCCTTGGAAACTATATATGAAAGAAGGTATCAAAGGTTGGGACCCGAAGGCTATATTTGGTTAGACATAAGGTTTTTAATAGAATGAAATGAAATGAAATGGTTTATAATTGAATGGAATATAAATGGATGTAATATTAGAAAATTGTTGTTTGGGAGGAATGGAAGATTTTATAATTCAATATAGTGAAATATTATTTGGATGAAGGGTTTATAATATAATATAGTGTAAAGTTATTTATCATTTTACATTTCATTCTAAACCCCCAAAATCGGAGGTTTTTTATTTTTACTGTTTAGGATGGAATGAGATGTAATATGAAACCCTCCTCTTTCATCCTATTCCATTCTATTCCATTATAAACCCTCCTCTCAAACGATGTAATAATATTATATTTCATTCTATTCAATTAATAAATCTCTAACCAAACATAGCCTAAGATGAATAAGAATGAGGAGGGTAATGAAAGAAATGTGAAATCAGGCATACTAGAAAAATCAGTAGCTGAGCAGGATATT
The DNA here is from genome assembly GCA_027478365.1 of Erythroxylum rufum. NCBI lineage: Eukaryota > Viridiplantae > Streptophyta > Magnoliopsida > Malpighiales > Erythroxylaceae > Erythroxylum > Erythroxylum rufum. The sequence goes on along the minus strand of JANIHZ010000209.1, from coordinate 66,975,366 downwards.
GTTGCAGAAGACAAGAAGGAAAAGAATGTGAAGAATCCAAATGATGCAATTAAAATGTGTGAAAGTGAAGAAATTAAAGAGGTGGCAGGTTCAATTGATATAGGGGATTCTAGTGTTGTTATTTTGAATGTAGTTGGGAAAAACAGCGAAAAAAATGCGCAGAATGTTAAATATGTTGTATGTGTAATTAGAGAAATTCAAGAGGGAGCAATTTCTATTTCTACAAAATTAAGTGCTGGACATAAGGATGTAGAAGTGGAGAAAATGGAAAAGAACAAGCAGTAATCTAATGGTAATCAACTAGTTAGGTTGAGGACTGAACAATTTGTCACACATATTTCTTAAGGAAAGACAACTCTTGACAATTACAGTGCAGACAATGTGGAGAATCCAGACAATGGCCCAAATTATTTCACCTCCCAATATTTGGAGCATTGTCAGATAGATAGGGCCAAATGCTGACTCCATGTGCAACTATTGAGCAAATTGAAAATAAGGGGATAGAGAATATTGAACAAACAGAGGACGGTGATACCCCCACTAATTGTAGACCATATTCCAGACATCCCTAGCAATTTTTGCGTGCAATCCAAATCTGCAAAAAGAAAATCTATTAGGAAGAGAAAGCAAAATCCCAAATATTAGAAATGGTGAATAAGCTTTCCCATGAAAATGAAAGTTCAGTGGTGCCTATAATTGTTTTTTGTTGTTGTCTATTATGCAGATAGTCATACTATCTTCCATAGGGAGATTTTGTTTTTAGATCATATCACAATATAATAGTAGGCTTAAAATCTTGAATTTGTTGTAACATCGATTTAGTTTTAATTATAACCTAAATTCTTTTCAATTTTAAAAATATCTCAAATCCAAATTCGAAATTTAAATCTATAAAAAGTCCAAACCAAGCTCAAAGCCCAATCAAATCAAGCCTAGCTAGACCTTTTTGTCATTATTGAGTGGCATTAATTAAAAATAAGCTTCATCACCACTTGTTATATCATCAATAATAATGATCCAGTAAAAAAATGTGCAATTTAGAGAGATCTAATTTATGCGGTCTTAATCCTAACTATTAAAGAAGTTGTTTCCAAATTACTTATTATATAGAAGAAATAAGAAAAACTTATTAGATTAAAAGATGGTTGTATCCTCTAAGTTTTAATTAGATTAGACATAGTCTTTATAAAATGAAAAAAAAAAACTTATCATTCTACAATTAACATTTTCAACTGTTTATTAACCATTAAAACAACAAAAAATCATAGATATACTAACCAATAATTTAACAACAAATAAGTGCATTAGGGATAATTAATCCTATGGATCCTAAGGCGGGCACTTGCACTTGTTCTCAAGGGAATGACTTGAGGTGGAAAACCTGGCAAACTGGCCTATATGACCTCTTTATTGAGGCCTGTTCAAACTTTTTGCCACCAGCCTCATTCTCTTCTAAGCTAGTCTGCATGAAGAACCTTATCCACCAAGATGAGCTCCTAAATTTGGCCTTCAAAACATCCAATACTTCATTACTCTTCTTCCACTAATGTCAGTTTAATTAACAATGAACCCAAATTTTAATCAGACTTACCGGACGACCAAATTTAGGCAACTCTGAAGCTTTCACTCTTTGCTGACCTGGAAGCCCAGTGCAAAATTATATTAAAAAGCAGAAATGATAGCTAAGAATTATCAAGTGCTTTAAAAGGGAACCGACATTCGCATGCCTGCTTATAACATACCTGGAAAGTAGAAAAAAAAAATAGTACTTTGGCTGTATTGGCAATCTTAAATATCAAAAAGCTATACAATAACTATAAAGTGAAAGGCTTGTGTCAAATTACCAGTAAACACGACAATGCCATCACTAGATACCCTTGCCAATTCCGGCAGGGTCTTGTTGAGATATCTTGGAGATAAGTAATCTAAAGTATCAGACACTATAACCATGGAGAATGATTTTGCACGGTACGGCAGAGGATACTTAATATCAGCAACACGAACAAAACCTCTGCGAACAAGACTCTTGCAAGTGTCATCCACATCATCCAAGTCATAAGGTTCCACACCCCACGCTTCATTATCCTCTTCTTTCAATAACTTTGACAATACCGAACAAGTATCAGGTCCAACATGTAGCACTTTGCGCATGCTGTCACCATAAGCCTTTTTCAGAATAGGTAAACCTCTTTGCACTTCTGATGTGCATGAAACAGCTCCTGTGGATACATATTTTAAATCTTCAGATTGTTGTTTAATTCAATAGATGACTACCTTAGCAGCTACATCACAATAACAAGATAAAATACAGATTTTACATGGCGAAACAAATGTTGTTTTCCATCCATTATTTTAAGATGAATAGGCAGGAAGGAAGTAGATTTCTACAAACTCAGGCATACTAGGATTTCCAGGTAAATGCTGTCTCGTGCAGAGTAATTGAGAATGATTGCTTCATGCAACAATATGAAAAAAAGGATCATACCCACAAAGTTTCAACACAGGAGAAAATTTTGCCAACATTAAGTTTTGAGTGCAATTTGGTTTTGAGTGCCGCATCAATTTAAGAAATCAAATAGATCTGGAAAACTTGAGAACAAAAATCAACAGAAGTCAGTCATTGAAGCCTTGATTGAGCACACAAAGATGTTCAACAGAACGAGTCTCCCACTTGCTGCCAATGTGACCTTTTTTTGGTATCTAGGAAAAAGTACTTGCAGACCCCCTCATCCCTTGCACCTACCAGGATTTGAATCCTGTTCAGGCTAAACTCCCGATAGTTGATGCAACTTTGAAATTATCATTTAAAATAGTATTTTTCTTCAAATAAAACTAAACAGGACTTTACATATAAATGGAATTAAATATGCTCTCAAAGAAGAACAATGGCAGAAATTAAATGAATGCTACCAATGTAAATTCATGTTCAAGTAGAACTATCTACTAGATAGAAAACCCGAAGAACAAGTCAAAAAAACATCTCATAAAATTTTGGCATACTTGCAGTCACATTTAACGTACTAAAAGCAGTCACCTTCCAACAAGGGAGAAACTATATACAGACTAGCACAAAACTCACCTTCCACTCTATGCAACGCTTCCTTATCTGCAATTCTTCTCCCTATAACATAAACATTAAAGATTCAGTTGAAACACTATTATGGCAAGTAAAAGTAAGGCCAACAGTAAAAACGTGTGCCAATTAACCCAGTTGCAATGGTTTAGTTCTTCATATATTAAAAAGAATAAGAAAAAACTCAAACTGAAATGAGCTAATTGAGTTCAGATATCTGTTTCCTGTTATATCTTTGGAGACCAGTCCATGAGGAAAAACAAAAAAAGAACTGACGCTCGTCAGGAGCCTCAAACAAACATTTCGGCACCAAAAGACTTCTAAATGCAATTTGATGGGGAAATCTAAAGAGGGGGGGAAAAAAGTTCCTGGAGCATGTACAGACCCGACCCACTGTAGCAATAACCGATTAGAAGAATTCCACCCTGAAAGAAATAAAGCATTCCATCATTAGTTTCCAGACTAGAATTGGATCAGATAGTACCCAAGTAGGCATCCGAGCTAATATGTCAATAAAAAGTCCCGAGAAAAAGGGATGTTTCTGGTGAACTAAGTCCGGTATTTTGTCAACCAATAGCTTTGCTTACAATATAAAGCTGAAAACTTAAAATGCAGAAGACACGCAACCAAGAAACCCACCAAAACCACGAGTCCAATGGACAATAATGGGGGGGAGCGTGATCTAGAATTCGCCGAAAACGGGATCCCTCCCTCATTTGCAAAACGTCTACCAGGGTTCCCCGGCCGCCGGGATATCATTGTTTATTCCTGGAAGAGTAGCAAAACTCATAATTATTAGAAAGAAACACCTTTTTTATCATAACCAATTATAAAGAAAATACAATTTTCTAATATGCATTACAAAGATAACATCTTTTTTATCATATATCAACATAATGTGAGACCTATCTGTCCCTGTTCTTTATTTACATACGGACGGAAACACGAGACCTCCATGAAAGCAATTCAATGACCATTCCCATTTCAAGTGAAAGCCACTCTCTGAACCATTCCGAGCTCGGCAATAAAAATCCAGATACTTTATACCAATGCAAATCAAATGAGAAAATGAGTAGACAATTCTCACTACCAAAAAAAATTCCCAACCCAACACATTACCCGCTAGAAACACCGAACAATGAAACCGCAACACGAATGCCAACTTTACCTGGAAAATCCAGCAAGGTGAAGAAACTTCCGACTCTTCAAAAGCTCGATCTAGATCTGTTTGTAATGGTTTTATAGTTACGATGGCGAGCCATGAGACATAAGTCGAGTTTCAGTTGATTTTTGTCACTGACTGATGATACATTATAGTAACAACTTAAAATATCATATTATATAAATATATCATATGTATACAAAATATATGTTATATCATACCTTAAATAATGCATATTATATATTAAAAACAGAAGTTTAAAATTTGCCAGTTTATGAGAAGGAAACCCAACTAATAAGAAACACAGTAGTAAGAATGAAAACTAAAGGCAAAGAAGCAAAATATATGGTACCTTTCTTCAGGTAGCTGCTATTATGCGTAAGGATGATTTACACCATAATCCAGGATCGTCCTTGCAAGCTAATCAGATTTTCTGTGTTATGTTTCTTGTATTTAATTTCCTTGTGTGTTAAGAAAATATTGAATGACTTGAAACAGGTACCCCAGTTCCCCACTACAATGCGAGACGACAATGGATTTTTTAGGGTTTGATATATATATTCGGAAGACGAAGGCTTCAAGCGAAACTGTGAGGTAACAGTATTATATTATTAGACTTTTTTATAATTTCACTTAAAGAGAAATTCTGTTTCTTGTGAGATTTGTTTGGAGTGTTTATTTACGACTCATCTTTCCAGGTTGCTCTTGTTAAAGTATACCAAGTAGATACGCAAGTTTTTACTAGCTTTTTGGTATCAATTGAACTTCAAAGGAAGTACTCTTGACGCTCTTGTTTAAAATGGCATTTAAGGATTGTATTATCCTCATATATTATTGTTTGGTCCAACCATTATCTTGATCTGATTGACTTAAAAAATTATTTGCTGTTATTGACATGAGATCCTGATCAATCTCTCTGGGTTACCTTACAACTAAGATAGCTTCACTTCCATTGCATGCAGATCATGAGGCTTAAAAGTGAAGGTCTGTATAGGTTCCTTCGGTGTGGTTTAGTTTGAGACAAGTATAGGTTCTAGCCTATATATGGTGGATAGTTTCTGATGTGCTTGTCCAAGAACTGATCAGAAAGGGTTTTGTGCTGATATGTTGGAATTTAAAGTGAGAAAATAGATAATGCAAGAGGTAATTTTATTAATTAGTTCTATGTTTACGTTGACCTGAAGCCTAAATATATAGAGAATGAAATAACAAATTTAGCTAATATCTAGATAAAGATTACGCAAATAAATCAAATTCAAAAGTTTAAATCCTAACTAGATAATAATTTTATCTTAATAGATAAAATTTTATCTTTTAACAAATATCTTATCTTTAAACAAAAATTTGAATTTTAACTTTGAATCAATATTTCCAACATTCTCCCTTGATTTAAAGTTACAGAAAATTTAAACTTTATAGAACACATCACTTCAAATTTCTTATTTGTAAAGCATCTTCTTTTCACTGTATGATGTACTTTCTCATCATCTTCTCTATATGATACACTTTCTCATCATTGTATCATTGTTGATGTACTTTCTCATCATCTTACCATTGTTGAGCACTTTCTCTCAACTAATTCAAAAAAGATTCTTCTTCAGCCACTTCAACCTTCGCTGGATAGGCTCCTTCTACCATCTTTTTATTTTCTTGATTTTTCATTGCCCTTATTTTCTCTTGAACTTACAAAACATTAATCACTCATAAGTCCCTCAAGGATCTAAAGATTTGATACTATGTTGAATTTTTGAAGAAAAAAGAGAAAGAAAGATAATAGAAGCCAAGCTTTTATTGATCTTCATTAAACTCAAAATAATAACAACCCCGCTTAAATAAACATAGAAATAAACTAACTTTCCTAAATGCTAACAACTAGGAGAATAACGTGAGAATCAAAGACCCACTATCCCACAAATTTCACAACTAAAATATTCCAATAGTAAACACAATTAACTGACTAGATTTTTCCTAAAATACTGATTTAAATAAACATGACCACGTAATTAATAAAAATAATAATTTTGAATCAATGTCTAACGTGATATCCACACATGTTTCTTCTGTACAGATTATGGAAGGTTGGCTTTTTCTATCATGTGTGCAATGAGGGACTTGGTTAAAGCGATTGGTTTCTACGCATAAGTTTTGTTGTTAAGATGTCTCTTCATAAGTTTGATATTGAGAAATTCAATGGATTGAATGATTGTAATCTATGGAAAGTGAAGATGAAGGTCGTTCTTAAAAAAAAAAAAAAAAAGAGAAGGCGAATAGTTTCTCGGAACAGTTATCCTACCACTATAAATTTGCGGGCCATGCACATAGTACTTTCACTTGTTTAAGGAGAGAGAACTCTTTTCAGCCTAAAGAAAGCATAGAACAGAAACAGGTACAGATAGTTGGTGCTGTAATCATCAATGATGGAAGATACGTGTTTTATTTATTTAAGGCTGTCTTGTACGACTTAAACTGTAATAAGGGTTCGGATCCTGATCTCGTCATCCTGTTATTACTCTGTTATAAGAATATCCATCGATTTATTTTTTATGACTCTTATTTATTGAAAGGATGGATGCTTATATTAGGAACATAATAATAGAAATAGATTATCCGTTTCCTGTAATAAGCATAAAAAGTCATGTGGTTGGGTTTTCTGTTTCTTTATTGTAATTTTTAAATAAAAATAACAATTTATTTCGTGTAAATATATTTTTATTACCGATAATAACTACATGTCAGATAAAATTTAAAAATAAATTGTTTTTAATTAATTAAATTTACTTTAGTCTC
>JANIHZ010000209.1:66725853-66740136 GCA_027478365.1 Erythroxylum rufum | reverse complement strand
ATTATACTTTACATTTTAATTCCCAATATAACTTCATCTACTTTACTAATGTGAGTAATATACAAAGTAATGACTCTCGTTCCTCTCAATTATGATGGGAATGGAGTAATATCTAATAATGGGTAATCAAATCCATTCCTCTCCAATTATACTTCCTATTAAGCTCTAACTTTCATTTCATTCCTATTCCTTAGTTCTCGTACCTACAAAACAAGCACCACCTTACTCTCTCTTCTGTATTATTTATCATGGACAAATGTTATAGTGGAGACTTGGTCTTGGCTTTCCTTAATTATCAAACTTATAAAAGCTGGGTTAACCTAATCAAGAAAAGGTTGGAGTATATGTTTTTGATAGGCCCGCTGCAAAGCCCAAGCCTTTTGAAAACAGTTGTGCGGCTGTTGCATATCGCCGCCTTTACATACGTATCCAAGCTGACACAGTTCTTGGTAGGACTTGCATTTTGCAGTGTTGTTGAGTTAATACCTTGAGAAGAAGATATGTCACTATCCCACTGGCTCTCCACTTCATCCTCGTGCTCTTCTGCTTTTCTTTCCTCACCAATCTTTAGCTCCAGGTCAGTATTTTTCACTTTTTCTTTTGATTTTCCGAAACCTTTCAGGGGAGCCCTCGTTCGTCCATTGATTTTTGGGTTCTTTTCCCTTTGTAAGCAGAAACCAGCACGTTTCTCTTCCACCAAAAGATTTTGCAATTTGTAGATGTGTTACTGCACCTCAAGAAGAGAAGACCGGTGTGCTTTTGTTCTAGTCCTTCCATATTCTGTTCTATCTTTTTTAAATTTCTGACTAATGTATACATTGTTTTTCACCTTTTATTTTATAATCATTGACAGTTTTCAAGACAAAGGTTTCCCGGAATGTAAACATCGCCAAACTTCAAGCTGGTTACTTGTTTCCCGAGGTCTGTAAACGGGCAATCGTTGTTATTTCCGGTAGTTAAATGAAAACTTGAAAGATGAAAGCTTCGCTGATATTTTGGACTGCAAGAATTTTGACTGTTCACATATGACTTCTTCTCATGTTATCATATTCTTCAGATTTTTTTCTCTTTGTAAATTATATCCCCTTTCTTCTCCTTTTTCTGCTCTTCCCTTGCCTACAATCAGTTGTTTATTATTCACGTATAGGTTGCTCGGCGAAGGAATGCCCACTTGCAGAAATATCCTGATGCACGGGTAATTAGCCTTGGAATTGGTGACACTACAGAGCCGATTCCGGAAGTGATAACTTCTGCAATGGCGGAGGTATCATTCTTTATCTCTGTTTTTTTTTGTTTTTGGTCAGTGCATAAGTTTAACACTATTGGTTTGTTAAATTTTAGATTATATGTCAGTTAAGAGTTACTTTTGTAACTTAGCACAATTCAACTTTGTGCGCAAAGATTCAAGTTCATTCAATAGCTAATCCGTATAGAGGTGTGGCTTCAGACTTGAAAAGGAATCTAACAAACATCTATTGCCTAGAAAATGCTTGCCTTACACTTTCTATACCTGCCACATGACACATGCTTTACTGATATTTTGTCCTTAAAATTAATGTTTATGCTAATCATCTCGGGAGTTTGTTCATATTTTCTGCCCCTTTTGGCAGAGATCACGAGAATTATCAACTTTTGAGAAATACAGTGGTTATGGAGCTGAGCAAGGTGAAAAGGTAAGTGGTGCAATTTACGCAAAATGTGCTGGGAAGCATCACTATCTGGGATAATTGGTTAAATTTATTACTGCATATTCTTAGGGCTAGACATTAGGTGCTTTTATTGTGCCTGGATAAATTTGTTTGCATTTATCTTTTTGCAAAGTAGAGATCTATCACTTAACCGATATGGTAAGGTTTTTGTGGAATATCTGGAATACTATTCTGGACGTTGGCAGGTTCATTACTTAGGGCCAGGGTTAGAATCCTTCTAATGCAAGGGCATCATTTGCAGGATATTAATTTTCAGCTTCCTGACATTTTAGTCATTTGCTAACCTTGTAGCCATTAAGATCTGCAATTGCTTCAACATTTTATGATGGTCTCGGCATTGAGGAAGATGATATATTTGTCTCTGATGGTGCAAAGTGTGATATATCTCGTCTCCAGGTTTGATCGCACGTTGACTACTTTATCTTTTCATCCCTGTTTATCTTCTCTCTCTCTCTCTCTCTCTCTCGGTTTCCTTACTAGTTATCTGTCTTTGTGACACTATCATTTCTTTTTTTTTTTTTAATTTCATTTGGCAGGTTATGTTTGGGTCCGAAGTTACTATGGCAGTGCAAGATCCCTCATACCCGGTAATGTTATTTTGAAATGGCACAAAAGTTTGTAACATATTGTGAACTTTCTCATACCCGTCTCAGTGATGGTTATTTTGTGTTGTCTGAGACCCATTGTCCTACGAAAAGGAATCTTGATACACTTCAAATTTTAAGGCATCCGATATAAAGGGAAATCTTGCGTTTGCTGCTATTAAGCTTCAGAGTCAAGGCTAAGCAGCCACTTTATGCAAAATGATTGGAAGCAGCACTTCAGTTGCCTTAGGACCTACCTTTGGCTGACTGTTGGTGATTATTACTTGCTTATAAGAACTGGGAGCCTACACTTGGGATTATATTGTGTGAACTGATCTGATCTGATCAAGCTTGTAATTATTGTTCACAACTAAATCAGGAAGCAACCACCAGAATTCCATGACTGCTGGATGCACTTAAGACTTTAAATTAAGGCATGTTAGGAATTGTTTCTTCAGTCTTTTGCATTATTTCATCTCTCTTATTTTAGCTTGTAATGATATAAATTGACAGCATGTGAATGTGGACAGCAATTGGGTAGTTGAATTCTGATGTTTATAGTTGATTCTTTCTTGTCATTCATATGCAAACCAAATGGACTTCCTCGCAGCTTTGGCATTTTGATTGATTTATTTAATCCCAAGTTAATGGTTAGATCTGGTGCCTTTTGTTGTAAAAATCTATGTTGCCGAGTAAATCTTCTAAATTATTGTGCTTCCAGACGCTAGGAGCTTGCACACACTCTCTCATAGTGGTACATGATTATTGGGCTAATCTACTTGGTTATTTAAAACTTCATATACTCCAAGAAAAGAAGATAAAACTTGAATACCTGGCAACAACTCTTCATGTTTAGTTTCTGATGTTCAACAACTGTCTTAACATTTTGGCAGGCTTACGTTGACTCAAGTGTCATTATGGGCCAAACTGGGCAGTTCCAAAAGGATGTTGAAAAGTATGCTAAGATTGAGTACATGAGGTGTACACCAGATAATGGTTTCTTTCCAGATTTATCCACTGTCTCTCAAACAGATATCATATTTTTTTGTTCACCGAACAATCCTACTGGTGCTGCTGCAACAAGGGATCAATTGATTCAACTAGTGAAATTTGCCAAGGACAATGGTTCAATTATCATCTATGATTCTGCCTATGCATTTTACATGTCCGATGATAACCCACGGTCCATATTTGAAATTCCTGGTGCTAAAGAGGTCATTTTTGTTGATAGTCCACTTTCCCTTAAAAAACTGGCTTGATTGTGTTTGTTTTAATTCATATCACTCCCTTGATCACGAGATGATACATTTGATTTCTTTGATTCTACTAGTATAAATGAGGTTCTAGTTTGGTTATTATTGCAGGTTGCAATTGAGACATCTTCATTTAGCAAGTATGCTGGGTTCACTGGAGTTCGACTAGGTTGGACTGTGATTCCTAAGCAGCTTCTCTTTTCAGATGGCTTCCCTGTCGCCAGGGACTTCAACCGCATTGTCAGTACATGCTTTAATGGTGCATCCAACATTTCACAAGCTGGTGGTTTGGCTTGCCTCTCTCCAGAAGGCCTGAAGGTTACTTTTTGTCTTCTAAATATATTCTGCAGATTTTGTTGCTGATACCGAAACAAAGTACTGATTGATCAATTTCCTTGCAGGCCATGCATGAAGTGGTTGGATTTTACAAGGAAAATACTAATATAATAGTGGATACCTTTAATTCCCTTGGATTTAAAGTATATGGAGGAAAAAATGGACCATATGTTTGGGTTCATTTTCCTGGCCAGAGCTCGTGGGATGTGTTCAGCGAGATTCTTGAAAAGACCCACGTTGTAACCACGCCTGGCAGTGGTTTTGGACCTGGTGGTGAAGGTTTCATTAGGGTCAGTGCCTTTGGTCACAGAGACAACATTTTGGAAGCATGTAGGAGGTTCAGGCAGCTTTATAAGTAAATCAATTGACCTGGAGATAATTGTAGTCATCTCTAGTCTGACTTTTTATTTCTCTGGTTCAAAAACTTGTCTTCGGTGGATTGTATCTCAATGGAATGCAGACAAAATAGCAGTACAAGTTTGCAACAGATCATTTTTTGGAGAACAGGTTTGCCAGAGCTCATATTTCAAGGGGACACCTGCAGAATATGATATGCCACATTGATGATGCTTGGGAACTCGAGTAAATCAGTTGACCTGAAATTTAGCCTTCTCCAGTCATCTATTTGTTTATGGTTCAAAACTTGTTCTTGGTGGATTGATCTTAATGGAATTCAGACAAGCAGTTGCCATCTATTTGTTTCTGGTTCAAAACTTGTTCTTGGTGGATTTATGGAATTCAGACAAAGTAGCAATAGCGAGTTTTCAACGGTTAGTTTTTCCAGGGGACGCATGCATCTTAATATGTCAGGTAGGAATGGTGATCAGCTGGGTTCTACGTTGTCCAAGTTTGATCTGAAGTCCTTTAATAGTAGGTCAAATCCGATTAAAAATTTGATCGATTTTGAAGCCTCTTCAAAGCCCAACTCTAATTCAATTTCAACTTGGCCTGACTATCAACTCCTCGTCACGAGTAGGTTAGGTCTAAGTTTGAGCTAGTCAAATTTGACCTAATATATTGACATCTCTAATCAGCTGTCTAGTTCTGTGTCAAATAACTAGAAGAAGAAAAAAGAGAAGCATTCTAGATTTTAGAGAGAGATCGAACCTTCTGATATTCATCATTTATCAAAAGTAGGCTGTTACAACGCAGTATAGCTGGTTGATTCGTATACCAAACAATTGCGATTAGTTAATAACTTGCAGTGACGTGCTGCTAATACTGTGACTATTCATAACAAGTATCTCTAAACGAGACATCTTGTAAGTTATAATGATTGGTTTCAGGTCTTCTTTTGCGTATAACAACTGCTCCTTTCTTTAAAAGGTCTTGTCCACAGGGTTAATTGATGGATATCAGTATTGAACATCAAATAAGAATTATCAAGTGGATATTCATGTCTCACCGGATCATTAGACCACAACTTTTGTTACTTATTTATGTTGTCTATTAACCATTCTTTATTGGAATTCATTCTTCTTCACGAGGAAGGATATGTTGTAGCACTTCACTCTCACAAAACACGTATCCGATATCTTGAGTGATATCCGAGTACATAATTCGCAAGAGTGGCATGTTAGAATAGTCAAATACTCAGGACTCAGTATAATTTTTTTTTTCCAAAAATAGCACAAGCATATGCGAAAATTAATAATCAAAATTCGGCCATACATTTATTATATAACACCAAAATCACAATTATTATTACACTTTGATCAATCTTATTTACAAAACATTCCCAATTTCAAAAGTTATTACATGCCGAAATATTCAAATACATATGATACAAAAAAAATTGCGGAATACATTCTTTCATACAAAAATCAATAAAAAGACTTATGCAGACGCGAACTGGTCACAACCTTTATCTCTTACTTGAATACAGTGGCTATACTCCCGTTAGCCTAATAGAATAACTCTTTTAAGCTTGAAAAAATATTGTAAATTTTGGGTGAGTTTTGCAAATTCAGTGAGTGACCATCTTCGATAGCTTACTTAATCACATAACACATACAATTCACATATTCACATAAGTCACATCATTTCATTAATAATTATATCAAACCACATACACTTGATTAGTCATTTCACATTTTACATTCAACACATACCACATTCCGAAATCGTTCAAACCATTATAATCATTTATATCATGCATATGTAGCGCTCATGAGACTCATTTTTATTTTGTTACTTTGTTGTGACCGAGTGCCTATAAATGTCCCGTATCTATTGTGGATACCAGGCTTATTGATAACTGTCCCGTATCCGTTTAGGATACCGGGCTCATTTTACATAATGGGCCTTTGGCTCTTATACACTTTTTGAGTTTTAAGCTCTTTTTTCATAATCTAAGCTTTAAGCTCTTTTTCATATTCTGAGCTTTAAGCTCTTTTTCGGTAGCTACTCCGGTCACAATTTCGTTTATGTTTTATGCATTCATGTAATAGAATGCATCACATTCACATATTTTTAATCAGTCACATGATTTCGGATTCACAATTACTTTCACATTCATCATCGGACCTTGGTCCGGTATTCAACGATTAAGTTGAGAATACACTTATTTCTTCTCATTCACGTACAAGTAACACTTCAATATCACATTTATACATCAAGCCTCAGACCTTCATATCAATTATATTCATATTACATAATAATCATAACCGTAGTCATTCAATGCAGAAATTGAAATCAGAACAAACAGTAAAATGAGACCATCTAGGTTGACTCACAGTACGCTCCATATTAACATTAGCTTCCATGATCTGGAAACGTCTGAATGCGAATGTTTAACCTGCTCATCACAATTATGCAATATGCACATTATACACATATTAATAATTGCACAATCACATAATATTCAATTTTACACATATGTATATGTGTAATGTATAATGTATGCTCAATGACAATCCCGGGTATATTATTCAATTTTACATCTTATGCTCATTTTTATTTCATAATTCAATCACTTATCATTTATTTTCTAGCATTATTTGCTCTCATAATAACAATTTCTCATTCACTTTAACTTGATACCCATTACTCCTCTCATTTGAATCACAACTACAATCATATGAATATCTTTATTTCCATTATATACATGTCTTTGATGCTTTAATACCAACAATTCATTAACTAATGTTATTCTAACATTATATAATCATACAATATCCAAACTCTTATTCTTTCTTATAAATTCTTCAAAATTCCAAACCTTCGGGTCTATTCTCCATGATCAATTAGACAATGCAAATGAAGTAATTTGACAATACTCTCTTCTAGAAAATTGTTCTCTTATTTTTTAAGTTTCTAATGATACTAATATCATTCAATTTGATTCAGTAATCTGATAGTTATACCCCAAACATTTTTGGACTTTTCTTATACTGAAACAGTATCTTGTACTCAAATTTAATTCAAAATCTGGAATTCTATAAACAGAATTAAAATTCAATTTCTTCAGATAATTTGTATCCCTATGTCTCTAGTTTATTCCAAATTAAAAATCATTCCGTTTAGATAACTATAGAAGAAGTTATAGGTAAAAGAAGGAAGGATGTTCAAGGTGCAAAAACCTCTCGAGGATCATGCACTTTTGAGTTGTTTAACCCAACTAAAATTAAGTCACGACCGTGCAACATCAGTGTATGGCCGTGCATTCCAAAATAACCAAGTCACAGGTATGCAACCATAATGCACGCCCGTGCACACCAACAAACAAGTCACACGTACGATCGTACACACACAATCTCTAGAACCAATTTCTATCCCAATTTTTTCACTCAATCTCTCCCAAATTATTTCAGATGGCTAAGATTTTTAGTGGAGATGTAGATCAATGTGTTTCGAGTCTAATGGTTCAATTCCCATATCATTTGGAGGTTTGGAGAAGAAGATATGACCAAAAGATTAAGGGATGTTCGTGTCTGTCTCCAACCATAGAAGTCACGATCGTGCAGCATGCGGAAAGTCACGATTGTGCTTTTCCCACTTTCTCTCCTAAAGACACGATCGTGCTTCTTCTTCTCTTTCTGAACTTTGCAGCTTCTTCTTCTTCTTTCCTTTTTCTTAATTCTTCCATTTCTATCTCTATTTTCCCTTAATTTCGCTTCACTTTCGACTCTTATTTCAGCCCAACACACTCTTAAACAAATTAAAAACCATAATTAAACCCAAACATCCAAACGAGAAAATCAATCATGCATCTCTTCATTTTTCTACATTTTATTCATCTTCTTCTCTTCTTTTTCTCTATTTAACATTTCTAATTTGTTTTTACTCTCATTTTTCGACTTCCATTCAACAAAAATCATTCACAAACAACTCCAAATTTTAGATTAAAACACATACATCAAACAAAAAAATTCATTCACGCATATCTCATTTTACTGCACTATTTCGCTTTCAATTTTTCCCATTTTTCTGCACATTCAATTTCTGCATTCTCTTCCTTTCTTCCTCAAACTTTCATTTTAAATCACTCATTCTCATTCCCAACCATCACCATATACCTATTCTTTAACTCTAAATTCATTTTTTGTTCATCTCTAAAACACCCAAAATATTCAGTCATACACAGTCACCTACGTATCCACAGTAAACAGAGCATATATGAATATCATCTTTAATGAATTTCTACACTAATTTCATACACATTTTTGTTGCTCTTTCAACTCCAAAATCATTTTGACACTATCTTATAACATTTTGATCCTCAAAACACACAAACAAAAATATCAATATCTCATCATATACCTACGGTATACATGAAAAATGTCCTTTTTCCTCTTAAACCTACGGTGTTCATGAAAATAACCCTTTTCTCATGATCATGGAATGACAAATATATCACCAAATTTGATTCATATGTCTACCACTCATAAGGATTTACATAATACTTACTTGATAAAACTCCAAGTTCTTCAAAATCTTAAGAAGCCCTAATCTTCGTGCAACTCACATATACCATTGTAGAGGTTTGCAAGTTTCGGTTTTTCTTGAGGCAAATGGAAGAAACTGAAGTTGGGAGTAGCAAGGAGGATAGATGAGAATAAGGTTTTTCTTTGGTGGAGGTTTGATGAAAAACTGTGTGTTAAAGAAGAACTTGAGGAAGAAGCTACGAGGAAGATGAAGCTAAGAGCACTATACTAGGTCTTTCAAAGTTAAGAAAACTTGACTTAGTCTTTCAAATATATTCTAATAATAAATCTTAAACTAGGAAAGTGACACTTGTCACTCATCTAACCTTTAAGGCTTAACTAAGCTCATCTTTCATTCCAATTATCTCCAAAATTTTCAAAATCGTCTTCTCACAAATTCTAAAGTCATTTTCAAAAATTTCAAAGTCATTTTATCAATAATCTCTAAAGTCATTTTTAACAATTCTTCAATATTATTTAACTCTCATTTATATTTCTATTCATCAACTTACTTGCCAAGTGACATTTTTCCTAGTATAATAATAATCAACAATTTAAAAAATTATTCCTAAAATTCACCAAAAATTCAAAATCACTAAACAAACCTTCCAATTAAATTTTCAATACACATAAACCACAATTCTCAATAAAAATCTCTTTCACATAGATAAGTCAATCATACCCAGAATGTCATTGAATGCATATACAATCATTTTAATGTATGCAAAAATTCAAATTCACGTGTATGTATGCTAACAAAATGCATGAACATGAAAAATGCATTTATCTTAATCTCTCATTGATCTCACATGTATCATATTTTTGGGTTCTAACTCTTAATATGGGAACAGGATGTTACATATGTTATGTAGATTTACTAGTTGAAATGCGCTTATGAGACTGCTAGAGTGAAATTCTTGTGGTTACTTTCCTTACCCTGTCTAGCACCTTAAAGAAACTATAAAAAAGGTGCCAACTTACGATTGCTTCATTGGCTAATGATCCTTGTTCGCACAGATTTGGTTGGACAAAAAGGTCACCTAATTAGTCAAGGGTTTCCTATTTCAATAATAATCGAAAACAACATAACATTCCTCTTAATTACTTTAAGGAAATAAATTTTATATTGATCATTCAACTACTTACATACAGTCCACACTATATCCAATAATCACGGTTGAACTATTCTTAACTAGAATAGGAAATAAGTAGTATTAAAATATAAAAATTCTTATCAGATCTTAAGTCAAATAATTACTTATACAATCATCACAATGAGAATTTTCATAAATACACAAGTAACGTATCAAATAGAATTTTCATATGAGGTCAATTTAGTGAACTTGTTATGTAACAAAAACTCTTATTTTTTTAAATATCTTTATATTTTAATATATGAGATTGACTACATATTTTGCAACGAAGAAACATAATGTATGTTTATCTCATAAATTTTACTATGTATATCTGAATATATAAGATAAAAATGTATTTAAATAATTATGTCATTAAACTACAACAACTAATTGATTAAACCAACATCTCATTCATCTCTTGGGTTTGATTCTTCTGTGCCACCTAAAGTTTCACATGAGTTTCTTATATTTTGCATCTCTCTGATTTGATCCTCGATAACTCATCCATTCATCTTAATTCTTGCCCACGTTTATCGTATATTGCTCCTTCACTAACTATGAAATAGGAACTCTTTAATTCAATCTGCAGGATTATAATTGAGCTCTAATACCATTTGAAGCCAAGTTCTAACTTTTGTGCATCAAATGGTTATAAAAAGAAAAAAAAAGAAGAAATCTAGATGAGAAAGAAAATGTTTAATGATTATTTGTGGGATCTTCGTTTTTGGTAATAACATAATTTTATAAAACTAAAATGTTGATGTGATCACCCTGCAACGTTTAGCATTGAGGCCCTCATGGAGTTTTGTATGGAGGGTATAAGTTCACTGGTAATTGGTGGCTAATTTCATATCTTAATCAGTTGAAATTGTATCACAATTGTGCAATAATAATCAATGTTGAAGCAAGTTCTTTGTAAGTTTGAAAGGAATGTCTTTGACATGGGTGCAAGGTTCTGCTATTCCCACTCAAAATGTAAGAAGTTGCACATGCCACAATTTGTCTTTAAAGAGAATGCTTGAAAGACATCTACTAGAAATGGACTGTTACAATTTCCTTCCAGACATGGGTTGAAAAGAGTTAGGCATATGAGGACCATTAAGCATAGGGTTGAGTTGTTGACAATCATGAAAGAGAGACTCTCCCTTTTCTCTACTCTTCTTATGATTTCTTTTTAATGCTCTTTTCTCTTTTATTTCTTGCCTTTCAAAAGTTCTATTTCTTTAGTTTTTTTCCCCCTTTTTCCCTTTTGCTTATATATTGACTTTTGTTTACATTTACAGAAAGTTGTAGCAAACTAAGCTTTCCTCTAGACCAATTTCTTTATTTCCTAGTCTTTCTTCATAAATGTCTTCCTCTAATATCTACCCATTCCTCTCTTTGACATCTTTCCCTCTCCTCTTTTCCTAAACTTGATATAGAGAGAAAAACAAGTATAAATATGTCCATACTTCACGTTGTGTACTATAACCTAAATATATGTTAGTGATAAGTTGGGTTAAGCCAGACTTGAGGTTACTTAGACCCAACTGAAACCTTTTACAAATGATTGGACTCTAGCTTAAAACTTGATTACGTTTGGCTAATGTCGCTCAATCTAAACTTGATTGGACTTCGAGCGATTCAAAACTCGCTTGAAGACCAAACTGCCTGATCCAACCTGATTCAACCTAATCTAACTTAACCTATCATGACCTAAGAATCCTTTTATGTCGTTGTTATTGATCCTTCCTTAATATCCATTGCCAAATCCATAATATTCACAAATAAATCTTAATAACTCTTTTAGTAGTCACAACAAAATATATCTTAGAGAAGACAAAAAAATATACCAAAACGTTGATGAGTATATGACATCATATCTTGTAAAAGCTTAAGCTAACAATAAATTTTGCAAGGAAGATATTTATATTTTATCAACTCACAAATATTTCGTAGAGAACATAGCTTGGGAAGATTGTTAATCAATCTTCAAAGCTAGCCTCCATTTTATTACACGTAAAAACTTAATGATACAACACAATCGAGTTATATATTTTTTTGGCCAACAATCACAACACAATATACCCATAAAGTAGCTTCAAAGATTGAAGCTTGAGAGGCTGATTTTTTTACAATTTGATGGAAGAGGAAGGAAGAAGGAGAACCAGAGGAGATCAGGAAAAACTTAGGTGGCTGATGACTCATGCTTAAGGTGAAAGAAGAAGAGCATAACTAGGGTTAACTCATAACTTATTAAGTCTTTTTATATATATATTTTAAAAATAGAAAATTGAATAAATCAAAGAAGAGTTAAAGTACAGAGGTGTAAGATAAGAAAGAGTCCTTTGCTAGAAAATCAAAAAAAGAAACTACTACAACATAGAATAGAGGAAATTGAAAGAGTTCTATAGCGTCATTATGATTTGTTCAATTAGAAATCCTCTTTGCGAAAGATTAGCATTGCATACCAATGACAAAAACCAGCAACATCTGCAGAAGGCTCGCCGTCGAGAAGATCAACTTGAACAAACTTTTAGATGCGTAAAGCTGTGCAAAGATTAAAGCTGCATGTTAAATGGAGATTCTTTGACAAAACAATCAGACGAATATTAGATATTATCAAAGAGATCAAGCTTTCTTTTGTAGGCATAAATATAAATATGTTTGTGGTCGTATATTACTCCCCAGCACTTATATTTCTAAACAATCCAAGGCTATATAAATATGTCAATATACTAAAACCTAAAATTAATTAGGATAGTTGTAAATGGATGGAATAACCTTTAAATGCTTAACTTATATTGAGAGATCGTTTCATTATCGAAGAATATGATTTACACTATGAACAAATAATGAATAACATTTCATATACAATCTATATGGTTATTCTATTTACAACTCTATGAATAAGTAGAAAAATAAAATTTTAGTTATCATACGTTATCTTTCAATCAAACCTTTGATTATTCTTTTCGTAACTCCCTAGCCATAATACTAAATCCATCACCCTACATTTAATAGTTAAACTTAGCAATCACTTATAGGATTGTTCATAGACAACAATAAGTTGATAAATATAACTAATAAAAATTAAGTTATAATTTATTCAAATTTTGGAAATGAAAGTTTCTATTGGACACAAATAAATTCTCAAATACATCAGTACTTTTGAACATTATTTGTACCATACATTCATGATAATATAACATATTTTATTTGTTGATAATGGAATGCAATTACAATTTACTCATGTAGCTGAGTCACTTAATATAACTTTGTATCACCCGAAAATATTACATTTCCTTTCTCCTTACCTAACGCAACTTGTTATTTCCTTTAATCCAAGTTTTGGTAACCTAACAATGCATCACACATATAAGTTCCTCTTATATAATAAGAAACATGTATTGGTGTATCATTACTAATATATAAGTAATAAAAATTCATCCCATGCTCAATCTTTTTTCTTGATTACTTCCTTGTATTACTAAAAAAATTATCTTAGTAGACTACAGACGTGCATATAACTATCAAAGTAAGTATTTATACTCTCACTTCTTTATGTAATTGATATTTTTGCTAAAAATGTAACCTTAACTTATAATAGAGTTTACCTCATATAGTCATCAATTAGAGACTTACCAATGAATTATTTCTCAACTGAAACCCCACAATATTTTTATTCCATTTTGTCATAAATTATAATTTGTTGTTGGTGGCGTCATAGACAACATCCATAAATATATCTTTTAACTTTTATAACTCTTATTAGTACCAAAGTTCTCAATTAATTTCTTAAATATATGATAAAAACATAATTTATATCTTACAATAGGGAATACTAGCTTAATATTATTACAAATACTCTTCCTTTCATATGTAATTATAGTACCAAGAAACTTTCTATTTATACATCTCAACCAATTATAAAATGACATTTGATATTTATTTATGAGATAAGTAGTATTCAGCATGAACAAATGTTAGATCCCGTTTCCGGAACCCAACTCTTTAATCCAAAACCTTCATACCTATACATGATTCGGATCCCAACGTGTAAAGCGAAACAAACCGAAACGAAATCAAATTGGATAACAAAGTACAGAACCAAAACAAAAGCGGAAGCAAAAGCAAATAGAACCGAAAGGCATAAGGCGGAAGCAAAGCGAACAAATGGTTTAAACGAACTTGAGGGCAAATTCCCGACAAAATTCAACTAATCTGAAATTTTTACATTGTTGCGAGAGAAGGTAGAAAATTTGGTGAGAAAATCAATGGTTCGAAAATCGGGTGAATAGGAGGCCAAACAGTTAAGTTATAAGAGAAAATGCATAACTTTATTTTCTTCGCATTTGAAT
>JANIHZ010000209.1:66669700-66680532 GCA_027478365.1 Erythroxylum rufum | reverse complement strand
CTACAATGGTTAACAATTTATTTCTATTTTATGTTTGTGTTATACATTATAATATTTTTTAAAAATTGCAGTTCTTTTTTCATTTCAAGCGTAGCAATATAAATATGTTATATATAAAATAATATTTTTTAAGCTAATAACATCTCCAATGGGAAAATGGGTCGGGTATGGGGATGTTATTCCCCGATGGGGATGAGGATGGAAGTTGAAAAAAAAAACCCGATGGGTATTGGGCGGGGATGGGGAACGAAATTATAAATAGGGATGGGGGCGAGGATCGCATAATTCGCCCCAAACCCGCCCCATTGCCATTCCTAAGAACACACCCTATCTGGCTGTTTCTGGGTAGCCCCAACAATATTACGTCATTGGTTTGTAGACATATGATGCAAGAGTACGCTTGACCAACCAACTCAGTTTTCCATTCATCACTAGAAGAGATTTAAAATAATAATAATAAAGCAGGCAGCTGGTTCAACATTTCCCGTTCTTCTATTCTTCATCTACCTTTCAGAAGCTTACAAGCAAATTCAGTATGGAAGGCAGAACAAATTATTCAGTGTTCCATTTTTGGGATTGATTCTAAATCTCACAGCTAGATGCCTCTTATCCTTTTAGGATATGTTTTTGATAATGCTTTTCAGCTTTTCATTTGCAACCACAAGTTCTGCAGCTATTCCTGGTTCATTAGCAGAATGTCCTGCATCTGGCACAACCTGCCCAAAGATCACTCTTTTTGGTAAATTGTGCAACTAGGATTAAAAAAAAAAGTAAGGAAAATGCACAATGTATACTCCTGTAGTCAATAATTGCAAAGCACGAAACTCACATAAACAAATACAAATCAGACACATCCATAGAATATAACAATTTATGGTGGTGTCTTCTTCCAAAATTTCAAGTTTTCAATGACTTCATTATATTTCACTTCAGTGTCCATATCTTATGGTGACTGCTTATCAATTTTACCATATAAACAGAATAATCAAGAGAAACAATGTAACAGAAATATGCGTACACAGGCAAGTAATATCTCATAAAATAAATTTTGACGTCTGCACATGGAGACAATCTTGTGAGTTTAAACTCATCTCCAAACTCTTTTTGATAAATTCTCATATTAGGGGATTGCCCTTACCACCGAAGCAGTAGTTTCTCCTGAAACGGCTTAAATAAGTTACTCTTACCTTTAATTCGGCCTCTGGCCATAATTTATGGAGATCCCAAGCAGACATCATTGGACAGCAAATATCATATCTTCCCTGAAATACCATTCAGATGTCAGGACAAATTATGTACCAATGAATCTTCAACCAGAACCTCTTGCCATAGAAAATACTGGTTAATCGAATGCCAATATTCATAGCGGTACATACTACATGTCAAAAGATTTAGCTGATACATAAACAATGTGGTGAAATTGCAAATTTTGATGAAAAAAGAATGTGAATGGATGAATATTTGTAAGCAATGCTTGAAACTGGAAAATAATGATTACATGCATTATACACTACAACCAAGAGAAAAATAAAGATGGGCTGGTAAAAGGGCAACCATTCAGCACCTGAAATGAACAACATTTTGATAAAAGTAGGCGCCTAGACTGTCCATTCACTATTTTTTAGCTCAGGAAAACAACTAATGCCTGTGTCTTACAATGTCACTTGAATAGGAGTTAAACGAGCAGAATGCCAACATGTTGATAAACAACATATACCTGTACAATTGTGGTGTTGATATGCCTTATCTTATCAACATTATCTAAAAGGAATGAATCTGAAGGGAAAAATCCCTTGTTCACGAAGTAATGATTTTCAATCCTCGCAAAAGCCTGAATGGGAGAAAAGCAAATTGCTCATAATTGGAGTTTAAATCATTAATATCCACAACGAAGCAGTGAGAAATGAATTATGATATCCTATTATCATTAAACTGTCATAGGGGCTGACAATGAGCATAATTCAGGTAAAAGTATTTGCCAAATATAAGCAAAACAAGAACTGAAAATGGTACATAGATTGTAACTTATGAATTATATTGTCCACATTTAAGCAACAATTTTCTATTACCACTCTCTTCATTGTTCTTTTCAGTTTGTTCTAATGGTAAAATGCAAGCTACAGGAAATAGTAGGCAAGACTGATCCATTTCTATTTGCATCCTTGCATTCAGAAGGTTAGCATGGTACCCAACCCTCTAAAATTATAAAGGCACAGATGCTTGTCTTCTTTTCATAAGGTTATTCAAAGAGAAATACATCAAGGTTCTCTTTCAATGTGAACAATCTAAAGCCCATAACAGAAGGCACTGAATTGCCTTACCAGTGAGAAATTATCATCATCCCCTCTTTTGATGTTCTCTTCATTTGGAAGAAGATGAGCAGTCATCATTTCCCATTTGGTCCATGCTCTTGCTGCTTCATACTAAGAAAATATAATGCACTCTGTAAGAGCTCACTTCAATTACAACTTGAAGCAACAAGAATGTGGTTCAGCAAGTTTGGAAATATTTAAGATCCCAATCAGATACAAAGTACAAAAATGCTGCAACCAACACAACTTAAAAAGAAGCATCTAACCCTTACTTGTGTTTCCATATTGTCAGAGTTCAGTCTCTTCCTGTAAGCTTCAATGAAACAATCTCTTTCAGCTTCAGGGATGAGATCTCTAAATGGCTCCCAAGCTGTCATACAAAAAATGAATCAAGAAATAAAATAGTGTGATAGGGTATTTGCAATATGAAGCTATCAAGTCGAATGAGTTAAGAAGAAAAAATTTCTACCTCAAAGTGCTTATAACTGATTGTTAAAATAAACTAAATTAAAATACATTCCATTCAACATACTAAAAGGGAGCACGGCATAGTAGGATTGCAGGTATAAATACAAACCAGTACACCTTAGGTGGTAATATGCAAAATCTTCTGACTGAAAAAATGACAAGATGGAATACTGCATAAACTCATGAATATTATGCCGAAGTTTTTTTTCACGCACTGAAAGGATTTACTTGAACATATTTGCTAAATGAAATATCCAAAACTAGACATCTACCTGCCACTAGTGATTCGTATTAATTGCAACACATAGTCAACAATGCAATAGTTAGGTATTAACATATGTTTTTCATTATCCACTAGATCGTCTAAGCAACAGTATCCAGCATACCATCGGGGAATATAGCAGCTGCACCACCCTCATAAAACCAATCAATCTCTTTCTTCCGCAATAAAAAGATCCCTCTGAGGACCAAACCAGTGACCTTACAGGAGATCAAATGAATAGCACCCATATATGATGTTATTAACGAATCAATTGAACTTCAAACAAAGAAACAACAACAACTGAAGAACCGGATACCTTTTCAGGATGAGATTGGCTGTATACAAGTGCCAATGTACTTCCCCATGACCCACCAAATACCTGCAAAATGCAGAAAAAAACACATAAAATAAGATTAACATTCCAAATGCATCCAAGCTGAATGCCTGTAATGACTTCCAGCACCGCAGAAGCTATCATCTTTTATTTACAGTTCAAGAATCATAGAGAAATTTGACCTGCCATTCTGGAATTCCCAAGTGTTCCCTTAGTTTTTCAATGTCATTGATAAGGTCCCATGTGGTGTTTTCCTCCAAGCAAGCATGAGGTGTACTCTTTCCTGCACCTCGCTAGGAAAGCCCACAAAACAGCAAGGTTAAGTAGGATCAATAAAAATGATGATGACATCCTCATAAGGAGTAGCTGGATGGCCATAGTAACCTGATCAAATAGAATGATTCTGTAAAAGTCAGGATCAAAAAACCTTCGATTACTAGGCGTTGTTCCTCCCCCTGGGCCTCCGTGGAGAAAGACTACAGGCTGCAGAGGATCATATTCATTACACAGCACAGAAAAGATGTCACTTATTAATTTGCCATTCAGCTATTACTATTGTACAGGACACAACAATTGAATAGATACAAGAACGTAGAGTATATGACTGAAAGATGCATCATCAGAAAGAAGGATCCGCGGACAGAGGTGGAGATATTAAGCACAATCAAACGACTGCCGGAAATTCATCAATCCCAAATCACCTTCTACAAGTACCAGGACATCAGTCTCATCAGAAATTATCTTATGAAAATCCAGATTCAGCCATTCCAAGACACTTATTCATGTGCGGATACCATATGCCACATGGTATTTAATCTAACAGGGTAACTTCTAGTGAAGTCTCCAACAACATCACAGACATCAAAGAATATGAACAAGGTCAGGAACCACATGTTTTTCAAGAGAAGATATGTAAAAGAATTGAGTCAAACTCATTTCATCAGAATCAGAAGTGATGGCACATTCCGGGGGCATCCGATAAAAATAAAAGTGGAAATGCCCTTCAATCTACAACTCTAAATAAAAGTGGAAATGCCCTTCAATCTACAACTCTAAACAGATTTTACCAATTGCAATTAGCTCTAGAATCGATTTAACACTTAAGGAAACTACGAAGGATATCATCAGGAATCTAATTAGTACACATATTTTGTTTGGTGGTGAAAGCTTAAAGATCCTCCACTTAATTCTTGCATCAAGACTACAGTCAAGTGGTACAAATAAGAGTATCAAATTAGCAATTCAAGGTTCAAGGATATCATCAGGAATCTAATTAGTACACAAATTCTGTTTGGTGGTCAAAGCTTAAAGGTCCTCCACTTAATTCTTGCATCAAGACGACAGTCATGTGGTACAAATAAGAGTATCAAAGTAGCAATTCAAGGTTCACATGTTAACAACCCCACCACCCCAACAGCCCCACCACTGGCATCCTAACTTTACAGGTCTACGGTATCAAGTCAAATCATTTCAATTCAAAATAAAAACTTCAACCATTGCAACTCACATGCCCACTGGGATTTCCAGACTGCTCGTAGTATATGGTATGAATATCCGAAACCCCCAAAAAACCAGTATCATACGGTTCAATCAGAGGATAAAGGTTCCGATTTGATTCAGGCAACTCTTTGCTTGGTTCCATCAACTCGTTCTCGTACTTATAATCGAGATTTCCGACTCGCAGCACTAAGTTCCTTCTCCCTGCAACAACCAAACAGTGAATAGACAATCTAGTTACAACCCATGTATATAAGCATCATAAAGTCGTAATTTTTCACATAAAGCTCTAATCTTTTAGAATTCACATCATCAATTGCTTCAACATAGAGCGTATCTATGAATAACTAGAGAGAGAGAGAGAGTTAACTGGTGTAGGGAGGAGGCGAGAGAAAGGAAGAGGAGAGGTGTAAAGGCAAAATAGGTTTGAAGTTTGAAGAGTACACAAGGGAGAGAGAAGGACGATTGACACTGAAAACTGAACGTGAAATGCTAAGGCCTACTAAACCCATTTGCTATTGGTCGCCGCTCATGCTTTGATTGAAAGCTTATCTATTTTATCAGAATCCAAATTCTAAGTCCGTTCAGTTTGCGTCTACTACGTCCTTGCATACCTTGTATCTTTCTACAAGTCCTTGCATACCTTGTATCTTTCTGATGCTTGTTCTTGATTGAACATAATAATTCTTATAAAATTCTAACTAGGCACAAGGAAGCACGTACAAAGTTCTAATCTTTACTTGCTGTGCATTAGATTAGCTGGCTATTGGCAGTCATTTTCAGGTGTAACAGGGTTAAGATTCAAGCTGAGAACGTGTGTATGCGTTTTCATTCTATGAAGAAAATCAGAGACTGAACCAACAAGTGGCTTTTCCTATTCAAGATATTGCTTGACTAAGTATGATTTGTTGTGCTAAAAATGCATTATTAGGGCATACTTAAATCACATATAGTGAAAGCAAATATTCTTATTAAATGAGTATTTTGTTTGCGCTTTTATTTTTATTTTTATCCAAAAAAAATACAAAACTTATAATTTTATTATTGATACTTTCATTCTATAAGACTTAATTTATGATATGAAATTTAAATTTAAGATACGAAATAATCTAAAATGTATGGAATTAACTACAATTGTTATCTATAAATTTATCAAAACATCTATATGATAATTTAAATTGACAAACAAGATATTATTCATCGAGTAAGTTTGCATTTTATATATTACATTCTGAATTCCGAGCATCTATAATCTACAGAGAGGCTACGTCTTCAAAACCAGTCTCTATAAAATGCTACAGCCAAAAGCAAGACTTAATGTTACAGCTCCTGAACCTAAGTCTAATGCATCAACACCTCTTCCACTTTTTCATGTTTGTGAGGAGATACGATCCCTCAAAACTACTAGTTCTCTATTTCTCTAACCACAGGTGAATTAGCTGCTATTCTTGGATTTCTGGTTTACAGTGCTTTTCATCGATAATTATGTCGGTAAGTTGACTTGGACCAGCTTCCTCTAGCATTTGGACTACCATTCTCATGGAGGGCCTTACTGATGGGATCTCTCCTGTGCAGTGGATGGCTATTTTTAAAACCTTAATGGCGTCCTCCTTTTGGGCCTTTGAGATGTTTGAATCCACTACATCGTGCAAACTTTCTTTGCTCTTCATCTTGCAGCGAAGCCAATTAACTATGTCCTTTGCTTCTCCAAAAACAGGTTCAATTGGTCTCTTACCTGAGACCAATTCCATCAGGACTACGCCGAAGCTATACACGTCACTTTTCTCGTTTACCTTGTAAGTGTACGCATACTCTGAAAACAAAAGCACAAAGACAGCCATTGATCAATAAACTGCAAAATCAGGAACGAACAGGCACATGAAACTACATTTCAGAAACTTATACATACGCAGATATGAAGAATCTTATTTGAGAGACTATGAGATGAATGTTAATACTTAAAAATTTATCTGTAGCTTGACAAATTTAGATTAGCTGCTCAAATCGTGAAAGAATGAGAATGTAGAGGGAAACAAACATTAAAGGACCAGAACGTCAGACTTTACCAGGAGCAATGTATCCGTAAGTGCCAGCAATTTGACGAGTCCAGTCCCCTCCACCACCAGCCTGCAAAATCTTTGCAAGTCCAAAGTCAGCTATTCGAGGCTTCCAGTCCTCATCCAACAAAATGTTGCTGGACTTCACATCACGATGGATCACTGCTCTATCACAACCATGATGCAAGTATTCCAATCCCTTTGCTGCTCCTACTGCAATTGAATACCTCAAATCCCATCCCATCTGGATCTTGTGACAGGAGTGCAGCTGATCCCACAAGCTCCCATTAGGCAGGTACTCGTAGACTAGCAGATTGCTATCATCACTGGTGATGCTACAATATAGTTTCACAACGTTCACATGTCTGACAGCACTTAAGGTGGCTACCTCTGCTTCATACTCTGATGACCGCGAATTTCTTTTTGCAAGCATGGCTGAGCTGCTTCGGTTGCTTTTCTGATCACCAGAATTTGTTGCCCAAATATGTTTCACTGCCAGCTCATTTCCATTACCAAGCACAACCTTGTACACATTCCCTGACCCTCCCTTGCCAATCAAATTCTCAGACTTGATGGAATCTACGATATCCTTTTCATCAAAACTTAGAATTCTGAATGATTTCATGTCCCAGCTGGAACCCTGCCTCAAAGGGTGATCAAGACTGTTGTGTCTTGATTTTGTGAGCCAGAGGTAACATGATGAGAAGACTAAAACTAACATTCCAGTTGCTAAACAAGCTAAAATTACTCTAAGATGAGTGGAACTTCTAGCATGATATGAACATGCTCGAATATCCTGTAGATCTTGGCTACATAAGCCAGGATTTCCTTTGAGGCCATCCCGAAAAGCATCAATGGATAAGGATTCAGGTATCATACCAACTAACTGGTTATTTGAAAGGTCAAGATTGCTTAGTTTCAGGGATGAAAAAGTAGCTGGAATTTCACCTGAAAACTTGTTGTTGGACAAATTCAAGGAGTTCAAATTAGGCAAAGAACCAAGACTCGCTGGGAGATTCCCGGATAAGGAATTGCCAGAAAGGTTTATGTCAGTGAGAGAGACACAAGAACTGAATGAGTCCGGTAAGATACCTGAAAAAAGGTTTCCATTCAGATAAAGACTTGATAGTTTCTTCAGGTCTCCAATTCTTGCTGGTATCTGACCAGAAAATTGATTCTGGCTCAACTGAACTGACACTAATGAAGAAGCTTTTGATATTTCCACAGGCAGTTCACCAGAAAATCGATTGTTAGATAAAACCAATAACCCGAGAGACTTTGCATTGCCAATATCAGGTGTCATATTACCTTCAAATTGGTTCATGCTGAGATCAAGCACCGAAAGGTTTGGCAAACCCCATATTCCAGCAGGAATTGTACCAGAAAGTGAATTGTTGTTTACACGTAGTCGAAGCAGAGACTTACAGTTCTCATAGCCTGCAGGAACCTGGCCAGTGAACTTGTTCTGCAGGATTAGAAAATCAGTCATTTTACCATTTTTGCACATATCAGATGGGATAGGACCAGTCAAGAAATTCTCTGAAACATCGATGTAATTGAAGTCTGACAACGAGCCTAGTTCTTGAGGAAGTGAACCTGTGAGCTGGTTCCTATAAAGGGATAACTCCTCAAGGTTCTTGAATTGACCAAACTCAACAGGCAATTCACCAGAAAATCGGTTTTCAAAGAGCTGCAGAGAAGCAAGTTGGGTCAATGATTTCAACTCCACAATGTCACCCTCCAACATGTTTTGGGAAGCGTCAAAGTTTAGCAGGCTTGTCAGGTTTCCAATTCCTACCGGAAGTTTTCCTGTTAATGAGTTATTGTAAAGCTCAAGCTGCCGAAGCTTGGTCAACTTTCCAATTCCTGATGGGATTTCTCCAAATAACAGATTGTCTGAGAGTTCGAGATTTTCAAGCAGAGGAAGATTTGATATACTCTCCGGAATCTGTCCTTTGATGGTGCAGTTTGTAAGATACAGCCAATTCAACTTGTTAAGCTTCACTACCTCAACGGGAAATGAGCTTGTTGCGTCAAATGGATTGTCACCGAGGCTTAGAAAAGTAAGACCTGTAAGATTTTCCAGTGAATGCCACGGGAAAGACCCAGAAAAACCACTGTTGTTCAGATTCAAGATTGTCAATTCGCGTAAACTAGACAAGTCAGGTACATTCCCACTAAAAAAATTGAACCCCAAATCCAAAATCTTTAAGTTTGAACAATTTCTCACGTATTCGCTGATTTCACCACGCAAAAAATTTGACCCCAAAGAGATTTTTTCTAATGAGCCTAATCCGCATATTGAATCAAACGGTAGAACACCCTCAAGTTGCTGTCGGGGAAGATTGATTTCAGTGACATGTCCATCGACATTGCAAACGATCCCTGTGAAGTTGCAAGCAGAATTCTCCAGTGTCCATGTACTGAACACATTTGTTCTTGAATTCTGGAGAGCAGACTTGAAGTTCAGAAGCAGTTGAAGCTCATCAGATTGGGACAAACAAAACAGATTCAGCAAAACAAGAAAGAAAACCAGCAAACAAGGCCTCTGCCAGAAAACTTTTTCCATTGCCGGTCGGTGTACGTATGTACGTTTGTTATTGTCCAACAACAATGACGGTGTTTTAAGTAAGAGAGAGAGAGAGGGAGAGTTCTAAAAAGTTGAGAGATAGAGGGAGAGTTCTAAAAAGTTGACAAACATGGAAGGTGGTTAGAGTATTATCTATCAACATAATTGAAGCACGAGGTTGGCTTTGAAAATCTGAGGTCAGTTCACATGACTAGGTGAGAACTGAGTAGTGAACATGAGAAGGACAAAGTATGTACGCAAGCAAGGAACTAGAAGCAATGGGTTGCCAGTTGCCACAAAACTAGAAGCTGAAGTGGTGTCGAGAGTCAAAAATTCAGGTGCCAAATGTCAGCAATTTGAGAGTAAACCGAATTAAAAGCTCCTGCTCGTAGGGCTAATGGCCGCCTACCAGGGTTGACGGATGACTCCGTAAGCTACCAATTGGAGCAGACAAGGTTAATGCATTTAGTTCCTGAGCCTGACACCTGAGACCTGCTTCTTTATTTCTTTTTCCATAATTTGCTTCTTTCCTGAAACCCAAAAAACAAAAGAGAAAACACTTCATAAATTTTGTAAAATAACAAATTTTAAGTTTCTTTAATATTCAAATTAGTGATTCAATATTTTTTTGTTTATATGCGTGATGTTTATTCAAATTTTCACAATATCTTCAGATCCTCACGTTTCCAATGACTTTTTCCATATGTCTCTTCAAGTCATATTGAGCCTTTTTTTTCTTGACATCCAAACACGATTCAGAAGGAAAAAAGGAAAGTCAGTTTGAGGAAAGCAAGGCAACTACATGCACAATTTGTTCCTCTGAACTGATGTCTGCCCAACTTTCATAGAAATAGAGAAATCGACTGTAGTAGATAGTGGGATGGTTTTGTCTCTTTGTGTAGTAGATACATTTTGACAATTGCTCATCCCACCAGAAAATTAATTTGTGGAATAAGATGCATTGCACCAATTGAATGACAACTGTTTAATAGAAAAATCTTTCTTGTTATTGAGTTAGTATAGCAGGACGTTCCTAATATTTTATAGGATATGGATAAAGTAAAAAAAAATATATTTTTGTCTATTTTTGAGTTCTCACACAAAATAAAAATAAGTAAAATATGGGCTCTTTTTGTTGTTCTTTATGAGATCAAGAGTAGGCTCTATTTTGTTTCTTTTTATTTTTTATGAAGATAAAAATATATCCTATCTTGTCATTTATGAAGATGAGCCTGGGCGGGTGCCCATCCTGCCCTTGCCTAGGGCCAGCCCTAATAGCAAAAATATGTAAAATAAGAAAGACTAAAGTAGTGAAACAATTCCATAATTATCT
>JANIHZ010000209.1:66650649-66661560 GCA_027478365.1 Erythroxylum rufum | reverse complement strand
TTAATATGAAAAATTTATCTGAAAAAGTACTTTTTTTTTGAAATTTCAAATTTAAAATTTTTTAAAAACTGTATTTTTGCTACTATAAAAACTATATTTATTAAAATTTTATTTTTTATTTTACATCTCAACACTTTTTTTTAAAAAAAAATATTGTGAAAAAGTACGTAAAAACCCATCCAAATAGGCGCGTAACTTAATGATAAGAAAGTGTATCAATTATTGAACAATTTGTTCTAACCACAAAAACCTCATACGTAATTAATAAGCGGTTCCCACCTTATTTCTACATCTATTGGGGAAAGCAATGTAAAAGCAAAACGGTAGTAGGAGGAGATGGACGATTGAACTGAATTATTATGGCATGGTCCCTACGGGGAAGGGTACGAGGGACAATCATGCCTTTATGTGGTCAAAGCTTCTAGATAAGTCGGTGCCTACATTTTTTCATATCGCGTCAACAACACAATACTTTCTGTTATTAGACCTCAATTGAAAATGTGTGCATATTCCAACAACCCGAGATTAAATCAAAAGGTCGGTGAAGTTTTTTTACCCCTTTATCCATGGTCATGTGTTCGAATCCTAACCAATTAGATAATTCCTTTTGAATTTAATAATAATAAAATTTTGACTGAAATTTTCATTTCTGTTTTTATTTATTTAATTTTATAGTTAATTTATAATATTAAAACTATTTACTAAATATATTTAAAATTCATACTTTTTAAAATTTTAAGCATAGTTATTTATGAGATATTTTTTAAATAGCAATTATTTAGTCTAAATAATAACATGAGTTTTAATAACTAAAACACATATTGATAAAAATTAGTTTATATATAATAATTTTACAAGTACTTATTTCATTATTTGTTTCAATAAAATATATTGAATTTTTAGTAATAAATATTATATGAGAGAATAGAATAAGATTATTTATTTATTTATTTTATAAAATTCAAATTCTTAAGATTATTAATATTTAATTATTAACAATAATAAAAGTGTATTTATATATGACATTAAAAATAAAACATAATTGTTAAAATTTAAAATCCTATTATCAGATTAACATAACTCGCCTGTGTTAAATTTTTAAATATGGGCAAAGTGTAGAATCCACTAACAAGAATTGGGCTTGGATCAACCATTGTCCAAATAACTAGTCGTGAGTTCAAATCCTACCACCCACCTATTATTCAGCATAAAGTAGAGTGAGCCTGTACAAGTTTCAAGCTCAAAGAGTTTTCACTTGAGGGGTGTGTCAGTGAATATATAAAACCAATTAAATTAACCTCATACAACAACTTAAGTTATTGTGGTGAAACGGTCACTTAATAGCCCGTCCTCTAGTATTGCTTCTACCATTTTAATCTGTTAGTATAATATACTTATGTCTTAGCTATTAATGTCTTCAACCCCAAAAAGCAGCCTCTTGTTCACAAGTATTGATCATGACACCATTTGATATGGCACGTCAAAGGAATCTTACCACGACCAATCAAAGTTAATTGTAATTACCTAACGCAGGTTCCTCGCGATGAGAGTGGTGACTAGTTATTTTCATGTGATTACTTTCACTGGGAAGGATGACGCTCAATGATAGAGATGTATGAAAAGTCATAGCAAGATCGCAATCTTTTGTGGGGACTATGCGTACTTTTTAACAATTCATTACAAAACAACGATAAGCATAATTGAACAATTTATGTCCAGTTTATATCTAATGCAAGACTTTTATGATATTCTCCAAACTCGTCATAATCACTTCCCTTGTCGGGCATCCACTGGTAAGCAGTTGTACGGATGTCTTAATAATGGAGTTCTCGTCAAAATTACTCCTCGTCTTGTTTTTTTAATTCTCTTCCAGTCATTTTTCGCATACAAGGAAGAGGAAGATAAAAGAGTAAATAATAAATCCGTGACGTTTCAGACAGAGGACTGTCTTATAAGATGAATTAAGTGCTGAATGAATTTCAAAATAATCATCCCAAAACATTCATCAATATGGTTGTTAAAATCAACAGTTATCTGGAAGATAGAACTCTTTTTGAACTGTTCCAACTTCTCAGGCTGGCAAGTCTGTGTTGAGTTGTAGAAAATAACTTGGAAGGAATTTCAAGGGTAGAATGAGGAAGTGATAGAACATGCAAGGATTTTCAGCTTACAGATTGGAATTGTGAAAGCAACTATTGAGGATGTGTTAACTATACCGAGGAATATGTACAGGAAAATGGTACAAGAAGTCACAATGATTCCATTCATTTCAACCAAACTGTTACAAGCCATGGGATACTCAAGAGAAAGAGGACAAGAATGCCTCTAAAACATTAATTGAACAAAGTACTGCAACAAAGGCCTATTCCCCTGCTCAACCATCTAAAAAAAAGCCTAAACAAGCTGAGAAATCTGTCTCTTTTAAACAGGTAGGTAATAGAACTTGGCCAACAAGTTAACCAAGAAAAAACTGATCAGTAAAAACCCTCCTGCAAAATGGATCCTCACAGCAAACAAGCTTTAAGGCAATGGTTTAGGAAGCTGGAGAAATTTAGACCTTGTCCACTATCCTTACTAAAGAAGCTTTTATCTTTTCATATATTTATTTGGGAAACATCCATACTATCTTCCATCACTGGAAAAGGTTAAAACTTAAAAGGGATGGAGAAACCAAACTTGGGGTTATTTCACATGAACTTGAAAGCTAAGCGTAAACTCTTCACTAGATCCTTCACTGACATGTTGAACTCTGCATCCAT
The DNA here is from genome assembly GCA_027478365.1 of Erythroxylum rufum. Lineage (NCBI taxonomy): Eukaryota > Viridiplantae > Streptophyta > Magnoliopsida > Malpighiales > Erythroxylaceae > Erythroxylum > Erythroxylum rufum. The sequence goes on along the minus strand of JANIHZ010000209.1, from coordinate 66,658,801 downwards.
CTGCAACAAGAGCGCACAGAATTGGGTTACATGCACAATTGGTAAAGGAAGAGGAGATTGCCAGCAAACATCTTAAATTTTGTTATTTCCCAATAACATTATAGGAAATGAAGTTTGCAACTTTCTGTCAGAAAGCAAGATACTTACCCGAGCAATAATAGTGATGTCGAAAGAAGAAGTACCAAATGTATGGGCGCTACTATTAGTAATTGTTAGGTGGAGTTTCTCAATTTCAGCCACTGTCTTCTCAAAGATCCCCTTCCTTTTCTCACAGTGAATTCTTATAAGGACATCCTTGTCACAGTATCTTGCCTCAATTTCAGGTAAAGTCTCTTCAACGGGTTCTTTTGAGGAGGAAGAGTTGTCATCATTAGCTAAGAGCTGAGATTTCTTCACAGTGACCACTGATTCCGTGGTCTTCTTCTTTGTTTGCTCCTCAAGTGTCTTTACCTTCTCTTGTAGTTGTTTCAGGTACTTTATAGCATCTCCAAGCACAGAAACTTTGTCCATCTAAAATAGGAAGCTCGCTTAGTCAAAATGTACAAACTTGGAAGTTATTTGCTGATAAACAAGGATGTCCATAAGTGGAATTTGATACCTTTTTGAGTCCAGGAACTATAGCAGCTAAAGCTATGAACCGCTGACTGAGCTGTTCTCTGCGCTTCCTCTCTGCTATAATGTGATCTTGACTTTGAGAAAGTTTAGTGTTTGTGCTAGTTCTCCTAGCCTCTTGGCTAGCCTTAAAGGCATAGTTTTGGTTCATAAAGGAACCTTGGGATGTCAATATATCAGAAGGTGAAGTACCTATGTTTTTGAAACAAACTGTCTCCTCTTTAGGCTTCACTACCCCAATTCCATTAGAGTGGCTTGAATCCGTGAAGGTAAGAAAATTAGGAGAAAAAGCAGTTTCTGGGCTTGACAAGATATTAGTTTTGCATGTATTAAAGCCATTTGGTTTCAGTTGCTTGGTGGGTCTTAGATTAGTAGTTGAAGTATCCATGGAGGTTTTGATGTTAAAAGTTGGGTGAGACAGAAGGTATTGATGCATGTTCTCTCCAAAGACAGCTGCTAGTGGTGGCAAGCTTAGATCATCAAAGGAGTTCATATGCCATTGGTTGATGAAGCTGGTATCATCCATCCCCTGCGAATGATCATTGTCTACACAATTAATACAGCGAGTACAAAGCTCTAAAACTATTAATTCAGTTCATAATCAGTGCATGCCACAGTAGATAAGGCTTTATCAGTCTAGAAGTCGCAGGAGATTTGTAGTTGGCTGACCAGTTCATGTAAACCTCTGACGGAAGATATCTCCATGAAAGAAACAATTCCTTCTGATAGATAGAGCCTGCTGGAAAAGCCACTTAAAACATGTTAGCTTGGGAGTTTCACTGAACAAGATACACATCAATCGATCGCGTCTGCAGATCAACAATAATTAACCATTATTTGAACTAACACAGATGCGACATGTAACTGAAAAAGGAAGTGCATATAAGCAACACGGAAAAACAGGAAAGATAAATATAAGTATCTCCTAGAAGAAATGATTTGGTCTGACAATCTTAAGGAACCTTATAGCAATATAAGAACCTTAACGCTGCTGTCATCAGTAGATAAAGGAGACAGCAAAAGTACAGTAGCTGGAACTCTCACCCTTCAATAATAGCCAAAAGCTTTATTTGTCAAACCTCCACAAAAACAGGAGAGGGGCTTCTTTGGTTCCCTCTTCAAACTTTTATACAACAGCTCTTATGTTCCCCTCCCTCACGGGTGATTGATGTGAATAGTCCACGGAGTTCTGATCATTATGGGTTGTAACATTTTAATATAATCTAAGTGGGTTGTTTTTGTTGACAAACAAATACCTATTTGCAGTCACCTTTTGTTGTTTTGCAGACTTTACGGGCACAGCATGACCAACTAGTCGTTGACATTTTTATTCATTCAATGGTCTGCTAATGACAAAACAGCCCCAATCAAACTTGCAAATCCCCATATTAAAGCTTGCAGGAAGTAGCTGAGAAGTATTAAGAACTTTATTATATTATATAACTCTTAACCCCGATTAGTCAATAATAAAAAGAGTTTAAGCCTAATTGGATTGAGACATGTCAATACTCATTATGGGGTTGGTTTAACTTGGAATCATTCTTTGACTTCTTGGAGCTGTGTGCCCAATAGGATAAGGACACGACACTAAGAATGGTAGCCTTGACGGTACACCAGTTGAAGGTTGTGCTGCTGGGTGGGTGTGGCCTGTCAAGCCGACCCATAATGAAGGTGGCTCATGCTTTCTCCCCCGTTACCATCCTTGTGTGATTAATTTGGTGGCCCTGTTATGACTTGTGAGTGTACAACTTCAATTAGAACTTTCAGAATCTTCTAATTGTTTCAAATACTATAACAGGGAACAGAAACACAAGGGAGACGATGGTGTTTAAGGGGAGTTGAATATTGAAATGGGAAAAGAAGGGAACTGATAAGAAACAAATGCCAACAAAATTCTTATAATGTAAGCCAACTCGTTTCACACCACTGCGGAACTCACAAGCAATACTAGGCAAGTGTCTTCTATAAATTTATGTGCACGAGCCAGAAGCAATATGTATTAATCTGCCTGGTCAACATGAGACTGTTTGTTGGGAATGAGGTAATCAAAATGAAGGGTGAATTTATAAACAGTAGACAGTGTGCATATCAACATGTAAGAAACTCGTGGAGTATGCCTAGGCAGGAATTTGTGAGGAGAACATCCTGCAATTCTTGCAGTCTGATCAATTTACGTTTAGCAATAACGTCAATGAATTTATTAGCCCAAGGAAAGCAGTAGAACCTCAGTCTAGCACAAGATATACAGAGAAACATGGAACTCTATGTGGCAACCTGAATTTGGACTGAAGCGCCATCTACACCTACAATTTTTCGTTAGTTCAACAGTAACGTACCAATTTACCAATTAGTTCAACATCTAATATCAGAGCAGTTGGTTCGAGGAAGGGAATTAATGGTGGAAGGTACACAAGGGTGCTGAATTGCGTAGAACTGAAGAAAATGTGAAGAGTTTGATGGAAGCACAAATCAGGAATGAGAAATTGTTTTTGGAATCAAAGGTATGAGAAGGACATGTTGAAGCTTAAGACGATTTTCACACAATTCATGTAGCGACAAGGAGTGGAGCCAAGAGCAACCAACCCAATTACTACGAAACCCACGATTCAAAGTGAGCAAATCACAGGGAAGGACCAAATGTAATCCCCATAAGGCTGAGCAAAATAGAGTTCCCCAACTTTGACAGTGAGCGAATCAAGCTCGGGTTATATAGGTGCGAGCAATTTTTTCAATTGGATCAAAGACGGAGAAAGTAAAGGTAGGTATGGCAATTCTTCACATAGACGAACAAGCACAGGAGTGGTACAGACTTTACTTATGGAATCGGAACAGACGAGAGGTGGTGGATTGAAAGGAGTTCGCAAACATCCTCAAACAATATTATGAAACAGAAATCTTAAACGATCCAGTGGGGGACTTTAAAGAGCTAAAATAGGAAGGTTTGGTGCTAGAAATATTGCACCAAATTCGATTACTATTCTAATAAGCTATTATTGTCTTAGGAGTACTTGATTGGGTTTTTCTTGGAGGGTCTCAAACCGGAAATTGAAGTAACAGTGAGCTTACATGAACCATCGTCCCTACATAACACATACATGTTGGCAAGGAAACAGGAAGTAGTAATGATAGCGAAGAGGATCACCTCCTTCTTTTGAGGAAACACATCAAGGAACATGAGCTCTGACGGTTGTCACAACTCAATTCTGAGAATGCAACAAACATCAAATGTAAACAGGAGTGTCACTCCAGATGGAACACTACCTACTCTGATGGTTCCAAGACATTTGACTTCAGTAAAAACATTTAAACTCCCAAAACACATTAGTAGCAAGGAATTCGACAATAAAAGGGCGCAGGAGTCTGCTTTTGGTGCTTTGAAAAATACAGCCCAAGCCATAAACGTAATAAAAAAATTACAACTATACGTGGTTGTCAGAGACAAAGAGTTATTAAAAGCAAAAACGGAGGGTGACAAGGACAAATGCAAAGATGAGTAGTTAGAAGTTGACTGTCCAAATGTATCCATGCAAGCGATGATGGCATAACAGGCGAATGGGATTTTAAACAAATGCGAGTAGTGGGAAGGTATCAAAGGAGAATAATCCACATTCTGATAGACAACGGAATTACCCACAATTTTGTGGATGCTTCGATCACGAAGAAGGGGATTGTGATATCAGGGACATCAAAGCATTATACATCATAGTGGGTGGAGGATTGCGATTGGTATGTAACCAATGTTGCATGAACTTCACATGGACAATGTAAGGCGTTCAATTCACCATGAACGCGATAATAATAGCACTGGGAGGGTGTAACATCGTGTTGGGAGTTCAATGGTTTGTGGGACTAAATGATGAATAGTGTAACTTCAAAGAACACAGTATAACATTCAACTGGGATGGCCAAGTATCCATACCGAAGGGAAATCCAGAGAGAGGATCCAAGGTGGAATCAGGTAAGGGCTTCCATCTGACACTTCAACACTCAAGAGGGGGGCAATAATACAACTCACTTTTCCAATCAAATGCCAACTACAACAATTGAAGGTAAAGGAAGATCAATGGAGTGCTTTTGATGAAATTAATGATGTGTTGTTGGATTTTGAACCAACTACCACCTATCAGGAAGCAAAATAATTTGAAACAAACCATTTTCATAACAAATGGAGATTCACTTCATCAATACGAAGAAAACGAATATATTTGCACTTTTTAGATGGACATCTGATCTTTGGACCATCCATATATGCAGGTTGAGAACATGCATAGTGATTAAAATCTTCAATTTCCTCAACAAACTCAGGATTGATGAAACCATCGGGTGTTAATCATCTATACATCTAAGATCTACCAACGTAACTCATTTTTGCAAAACTGTTGTTTAAAAAAGTGAGAATTAATCATATTGAAGTTCAAGTAATCATGTTGGAATTAATCACCTACAAGTTGATTTTAAATAAGCACTATGGTACATGACATTGTTTACACCTATGAATCGAGAAAGCAAGTTCTCGTTGTAACTCCTAGGCTCGTGGAATTTTTCACCGATAAGCTTCATGGGAGCTGCGTCATAGGTTTCTAGCCTATATACCATCCTAAGGGTTTACTATGCCTCAAATCATTGTGAATTTTTCGCAATTATACAACTTACTACTACTTTAATTTTTTGAGTCAAGTTCGTACACTAAGGTACGTGACATTGGTACAACATATGAATCGAGAAAGCAATTTCTCGCTATAACTCCTGGGCTCGTGGAATTTTTCACCGATAAGCTTTATGGGAGTTACATCATGGGTTTCTAGCCTATATACTCATCTTAGGTGTTTATTATGCCTAAAATCATTGTGAATTTTCCGTAACTATACAACTTACTGCTTTTTTAATTTTTTGATTCAAGTTTGTACATTAAGTTCGAATTAAAAGAAACACTAAGGTACGTGACATTGTTGCACCATATGAATCGAAAAAACAAGTTCTCGTTTTAACTCCTAGGCTCATAGAATTTTTCACCGATAAGCTTTATGGGAGTTGCATCACGGATTTCCAACTTTTAGGCCATTTTAGGGGTTTATTATGCCTCAAATCATTGTGAATTTTCTATAACTATACAACTTACTACCTCTTTAATTTTTGATTCAAGTTTATACACTAAGTTTGAGTTAAAAGAAATACTAAGGCAAGTGGCATTATTACACCATATAAATCGAGAAAGCAAGTGCTTGTTGTGATCTAAGCTCATGGAATTTTTCACTGATAAGTCTTATGGGAGCTTCATCATAAATTTCCGACCTATATATCATCCTAGGGGTTTATTATGCCTCAAATCATTGTGAATTTTCCGTAACTATACAACTTACTACTTCTTTAATTTTTTGATTCAAGTTCGTACACTAAGTTCGACTTAAAAGAAACAATAAGCTATATGGCATTGTTACACCATATGAATCGAGAAAGCAAGTTCTCATTGTAACGCCTAAGCTCGTGAAAATTTTCACCGATAAGTCTCATGGGAGCTATATCACAGGTTTCTAGCCTATATACTATCCTAAGGGTTTATTATGTATTGGATCATCCATAAGATCTCAAACTCATTCCACATATGGTAAATACTTATGTAATCATACATCTACTCATCAATGATTCAAACAAAACCCAAACATAAATACTTAGACTGTTAAAGAAGAATATAAAAACTCATCAACAATTATAAGAATATTCTAATCAACAACACAAAATCAAGACCTCCTTTGCATTCACATAAAACCTAAACACAAAAACTCTTAATATTAAAGAAACATGTATGGTAGACATTATTTGGACGACTTACTTGGATGGACGGACAACTATAGACTACAAAGAAGAAAAATGAGCGATGCTTTTTAACACAAAATAGGGCTTGCAAAAAAGAATATTTCATTTTTAATATAATACACTTGTTCAATAGTTTTGTATTTATATTTGTTGCATACAAAGCCAAATTTCATTATAAGCATTAACACTTGAAACTCTTATAATCAATTATCAATTTAATGTCAACAAAAGCATGTAAAATATACCAACACAAGCAGAAGACTTCCAACATGTGATATAAACATCAAAGAGAGATAAACATAATGATTTTGTTGCTTCTTATGTTGCCTTGGGAATTTTCTTACATAAGTGATAGAATAAATGGATCACAAAACTTTATCATTATATTCCATACTAAAATAAACCAAAACTTTCCTTAAGACATATGCTTATAATCTCTAACCAATATTTTGTTATGTTAGGCATAATGTAATGGAATTTATATTACGATATACAGTTTAAATAGCATGCTTCATCGGTACTTTAAACAAGTTCTTCATTATACCATTTTCCTTATGATTAGAGTCGATTATCATAATCTCCCTTACTTTTATTGAAATACAATAACACCACCAATTCTTATTCTAAATGAGATGATTAGAAATAATGAAGAAAAAAAATTCAACTCTATTTCATTATCTAAACTGTTATTTCATACATTAATGCTAATATAAATAAATGAAATACAATTACCAATCTAGTCTTGAATGCATCAGTGGCAATACCCAAATCATTGCCAATATATGTTGCATATATGAAAACAATATGCAAGAAATTAATAGATGATAAGGATAAGGATTTATCCACATTTTTCTTCAGTATTTAGTTTACATATATGTAATAAGATTACATCAATTTCAATGCATTAATGGATAGAACAATGTATTCATTTCAATATAGGAATTAAAGCAATTCCATTCTATAATTTCATAAATTAAACTGATTTAATATTATTTCATCAAATCAAAGAAAGCAAGAGATGTTTTAGATTCAGTTTTGATGGCTGAGTGAGGGGTGATGATGAAGTTAAACTGGTAGGACGTGTATTCAAGTGATATAAGCCTTACATTGTTCTATCCAAACCAATTATATTCCAAGTTTTTAGGTTCTATATCTAGCGAAAGTTTGATTATAATAAGAAAAATAATCAATTCTCTTATCAATTTGCTAATAGATAACAAATTTTGAAAATTTTAGTAAGGTTAAGAGTTCAAAAAATAAATTAAAAATAGAAAAAAGTAGAGAAAAGAAAAAGGAAAAGTGAGTTTTTATGCAAAATAAAATAGTATGGGAGTTGCTTATGCACCGTACCTTTTCTCTATAAGAAAGATGGATAATAGAAAATGTGCACGAATGCACAAATTGTAATCAATATAACGTTAAAGTATCACCATCCCATTCTTAAGTTAGATAATATGCTAGATGAGTTTTATAGGTCTAATATCTTTTATGAAATTTGATTTAAATTATAGATACTGTTAAATCAGGATGAGTGAAGGAGGTAAGTGTTAAACTACATTCAAAATAAAAAATACAACTTTATGAATGGTTAGTAATGCCATTTGAAATCACAAATACACCCAGCACTATAATAAGGTTAATTAATCATATTTTGCGTTCATTCACTAAAAGTTTGTTGTTTTGTATTTTGACGACTTTTTGGTGTATAGTAGGGATTTTGATGAAA
>JANIHZ010000209.1:66628885-66645892 GCA_027478365.1 Erythroxylum rufum | reverse complement strand
ATATTACGAAGGGAATAAGATATTACCAAAAAATGAATAATAAAAATAATACCTCTATAATGATACCTTCTTACCAAACAATTTTTCATTTCATGCTCATTCCTTTTTTTTCATACCCACCAAACAAGCACCCTCACTCGTTACAACCCAGTGTATTGCTTCTCGTGTATTATGGAAGAAATCAGGGTCAGATTCACGGATGAATGATAGATGAAACTTCAAGTGGTGGGACCCACTGCCAATTAGACGACAAACTTTACGCCATAAAAACGACTAGAGCAGTCAATCTGGCTTCACAACTTGTTCCTCTGTGTGGCTCAAACTCGAAAGATACACACTTTTTTTTTTTTTTAATCACTCTTCTCTCTCACAAGTTCGCCATCTCCGCCATAATGGCCACCGCGAGAGTCATGGCGGCCGCCACCAACGCCACTGCTTCCTGCGTCCTACTTAAACGGCCAACTCGTTTGAGCAGCAAAGCCCACTTCAATAACCTTTTCTTTAATAAAAGACAAGTGCTTTTGTCATCAAAGAGGCTGTTTTCTTGTAAAGCTATTTACAACCCAAGCGATTTCCAGATCAAAGAAGAAGGCCAACCTGACTCTCTTGACTATCGGGTGTTCTTTCAGGACCATTCTGGCAAAAGGGTCTGTCTCACTTTTCTGTTTTGTTGAATTTTTCTTTATGGTGTATATATTTTGGTTAATAGGCGAGAAAATGCAGGAGATTTGTACTTCTGTTGCTTCGAGTTCTGGCGATCCAGTGACTTCTTATCTGTCTGTTATTACGTAGGGAAAGAAATATGCAACGTTTGACTATCCTCATGGATTTTGAACTTGACTTGGGTTGTATTGATATAGTTTATCTGTATCTCCCGTTTAAAGTATTTTATTTTCAAGAACCGTTGAGAGAAATGAGTGATTGTGATACAATTTTTGTGCTTTATTGATTTGAGTTTAAAATGTTGTTTCTGAAATTGCTGAGGGAGTTGAAAGAATTGATGTATAGGGAATGATGTTGGTTCTAGGTGTTGTTATTAGAAGGTCAGCGAGGATTTGAATTTCTTCAAACATGTAAAGAATATTCTTCGTGCGTTTAAATGTGAATGGAAGTAAGTTTTGCCTTTGAGTAATGAAACTGAATTTTGTTCTTTGTGCAGGTTTCGCCTTGGCATGACATTCCATTGCATTTGGGCGATGGAGTTTTCAGCTTTATTGTAGAGATTCCCAAAGAATCGAGTGCTAAAATGGAGGTTGCTACTGATGAGCAGTACACTCCCATCAAGCAGGATACGAAAAAGGGCAAACTAAGATATTATCCGTGAGATTCCCTGTTTTTACTTCATTTATTTGTCAGATAGAGTTCTTTAAAGTGATTTCTAGCACTCTGGTTTGAAATGTGTGATTATTAACTGAGAATCCACGTTAAGGCATTCCTCAAGATTTTGTCGAATTTCATTTATAATTATATAGACTTGGATAACTCAAAAAGCTCAGGTCATTTATATAACTTTCTCGTTTAGGGCTGTTGTTGATAGGATGACCTCCACCTTTCCCCATATCTTAAGACCTGTGCTTGTAGTTAGGCTTAATTCAGCCTTTTGTAGCTTCCTGTCCTACCGCAACTCACTTTACATCATATCTTAGGCCACTTTCATGCGGAATATCAGTTGGTTGTCTCACAATTGCTTCGTTACATATGCCCCTTTTCTATAAAGTGCTTGTGGATTATCAATATTTATATTCCTCTTTTTTCTTTTTCTGTTTTCTTGTATTCTTCTCAGCTACAACATAAACTGGAACTATGGATTACTTCCACAAACATGGGAAGACCCATCACTTGCAAATTCTGAAGTTGAAGGGGCACTAGGGGATAATGACCCAGGTACATCGTGAAGATTATCTTTTGAACATCTGAATTTGTTGTGTAACTTTTGTCTTCTTTGGTTCTGGAAAACTCTGTCCTTTAACAGCCATTTTTCCTCTAATTGTAGTTGATGTTGTTGAAATTGGTGAAAGAAGAGGAGAGATTGGTGAAATTCTCAAAGTCAAGCCCTTGGCTGCTTTGGCTATGATTGATGAGGGGGAACTTGACTGGAAAATTGTTGCAATATCCGTAGATGATCCACGAGCTTCTCTTGTTAATGATGTTGATGACGTGGATCAACATTTTCCGGTAAGTTGTTTTCTCTTGCTGAGCACTCACATGAAAGGCCTATCATTTGGAGCCAGTTTGTTTGACTATGTTTTAACGAAATTCATTGCCTAAATGCTAGTCTACCACTAAAAGTTTAGATTGAATTTGATGCTCAAAAAGTTTGTGCAAGACTTCTTTGTCATGATTGGAATGGTCCAGTGACTTGGTGGGTTTGGCAGGAAGCAAAGAAGGAATTTAGAATTATAGAATTCTTTGAAGTTAGCATCAAATTTTGTTCCTTTCAATTAGTGATTTAGGTATTTGTTTTTGCTCATATTGTTATGTGTTAGAATCTTCAGCCGGAATAACTTTAAGTTGATAATATCATTGTGGCTGATTGAGAGTGGGGATACTAACTTTGAGGTCTTATAGTGAACAAGAAACAAAATAAATTTCTTAATTGAAATATGGTTTTCATATTGAAAGCAGTTCTTTTATTGATAGAATGACAGGGATTAATCTGGTAGTTATTTGCAGGGCACTCTGATTGCAATCAGAGACTGGTTCAGAGACTACAAGATCCCTGATGGTAAACCTGCCAACAAATTTGGTCTTGGTAACAAGCCAACAAATAAGGTAACTTTTCTTTTATAGGCATTCTCTGTTGACAATTCATCTGCTTCTCATTACTGCTCTGAATTACAGCCATCTAGGCATGGTGATATAATCTCGTAAATCTCTATTTCTGGACATATTGGATCTATATCAACTAAATTATGAATTTCTTACTTAGTTCAGTGAGGAACATGAATATCCGTTTCCCTATTCATATATCACCAAGCTTTTCATGTTACAAAATCTCAAGCTAATAACTAATGAGGTATATGATCACTTAGGAAAAACATGAGCTTAGCAACGTTCTTTATTCGCATAGTCCCCTTATTTGCCGTTTTGATTTGCTCATTGGCTTTCATGAAAAACAGGATTATGCGCTTAAAGTTATCACTGAGACTAACGAATCTTGGGCGAAACTTGTGAAGAGATCGATTCCAGCGGGAGAGCTTTCACTTGTGTAAATGCCATCACTGGAGTTAGTGTCGCTCTAAAAGTGACTTGCCAGAGGATTACGTTCTAGCAAGCGAATATCATGGTGATGTGTAGAAACATTTTTCTTACCCCATTGTGGAGTTTGAGTAATCCACTGCTTCTCATGGTTTGTCTATACTACATGCGGTTAAACTTAGTTCAATGAGATATGATTCCACCATTCTTAATTTTCCAAATGTTCATGCCGGTGCAATCAACATGGCTTTGTAATCGTCTAGAGCTTAGCTTCCCATTTATTACAGCCTTTATCTTGAGTTACTTCACAATGCCAAGGCAAATTAGCAAACTACTATTTTTTTTCAACTCTACAGTGGGGCTGGACAAGGTTAATGAGATGGAGGGATTTTCTGCTAAATTTCTGACAGCAGAGTGGATTGCGATAGTTACCATCCCATGTATGACACAACTGCCGCTCAATAAAAGATTAGAACCCTTGTGGTTTATAAAAGATGGGAAACTTCTCTTGCATGTTCAAAAAATCCATGGCTTTATCACGAAGAAGAGAAAGAGAGCTGAGGAGATTTTAGTGTAGCAGAAGAAGTTTTAAAGGAATTCTCAGGATGTGAGATTAAGGATGCAAGTTTTTCAATATAATCACTATACATTCTCGAACTTTACTGTCACCAAGTATTTGGATTTGGGTGGGAATTTTACATTAAAAGAGATGGAACTAATAAGGGGTATATTAGTGGAAATGATATATAAAATTAATCTCTTGAAGTTTTGAATTGGAATATGAGAAAACCTACGAGTATGCTTTCTCCCTATGATATAAATTTACCACGAAAGTGGACTCTTCAGGTCTAACAAGTGATATCAGAGCCGATAGTTCGACAAGTGATGAGTATTAAGACGGTAGTCAGATCTCGTGATTACCTCCCCACGTAGAAGAGTAAAGAGACTCTTGGTGAGCCCAAACTAATGGAGTAAAAGGACTCTTGGTATCATCATATACTCAAGCTGCTAAGAAAAAGGCTTTTGGTTGAGAGAGAGTCTCAGTTCAATATGGAAATTTAAACTCAAGAAGAAGATTGTTGGAATTTTTAAGTGTGAGTGAGAATCTCATATTAGAAAAAGATGATGGAAAGGATCCACAAACTTAATGCTATAATGTAGATAGATCTCCCATAAAAGTAGACTCTTTAAATCTAACGCCAAATTAATATGTCAGTAAATGTCGTCGCTGATTTATCCTGACAAACCTTGTCGCCAAACAACTTTATTCACATTTTATTAAAAACGTTAAAGTTGAAGTAAACGACGATGTTTAACTTTCAATTGTAATAACGGAATACATTTTTGTCGGTAAATGACGACGCTTATTTTTCCTCTTATCATTCGCAACTCTTTTACCGATGATGATTCCTATTCCGTTGCTATATTCCGTCTCAAAAATTGCCGGGATAATTTCTCTCTAGCTTTACCAGTGAATATTTTGTCTCTCACAAATTATCATTTCTTACGACAATGTTACCGACAGAATTTGATTTTTCGTCGCTAATTTTCTATGTTATTATTTCCATCAGTAATGATCTATCCACAATCGGTAATTTTCTTATAGTGGGAGAGTGTTAGCAAATGTTTCAAAATTGTTAGTTAGTTATTAGTAGGTTTCGTAACTTCTTGGTCAAATAAAATGTTTACTTTCTATTAAGTAGCTACGTAAGCTATTTACCCACTTCCTAGTTAGTTGCTTGGTTTTAGCTTGGTCGGTTTACTTTGAGTCTATATTTAAGTAGCTAAACTATTGGTTTTATTTTGGGTGAAAAGACAACAAGTTTGTGCAGTATCTTTAGTTACTTCTCGGCTTTGTTTGACTTTTTTCCTTTGTTCCTTAACAAATTGTTATCAGAGTTTCATTTTTTTTGTTGAAGTTAAAAAAAAGAACAACATGTATAAGATAATATTAAAAACAAACTAAAGACCTGTTCAAAAGAAATTTTAACAACTTTATAAATTTGAATTAATTCCAATATTTCTCCTTAATTCAAAATTGTAAAAAAGAAGTTTTACAAGCATAGAGCATACCTCTCTACAATTCTTTTCTTTAGGGCACTTCTCTCCAATCTTCTCGATAAAGCACTTCTCTTTATTATTTAACACAACTTATCTCTCATCACTTATCTCTATAGAGCACTTATCTCTATGATGCATTGTGTGCACTTCTCGCCAATTAGAAGAGATTGTCTTCTTCAATCACTTGCACTGTATTTACTTATTCTTTATTATTAAACTTGCAATCCTTTTTCAAATATCCAAATCGTTTACACCTAAAGCACTGAGACTTTCCTTTATACTAGCAATTCCTTTATACTAGCAATCTATATCTTTACCACCAAACTTTTCACGATGGGCATATTAAGGAATGTTTCATTTGTTCTTTAATGACAGAACTTTTGTTAGATATATTCCCTCCGTCCTCTTTTCATTTTCTTGGTTTCTCATGGCCCTTCTTTGCTTTTAAGATTCTATCTTAATCACTCACAGATCTCTTAAAATTTTTGAGAGCTTTTATACCATATTAAAGTTTTTTTTAAAAAAATAAAAGAACATATATAAGATAAGATTAAAAACAAACTAAAGACTTATTCAAAATAAATTTTAACAGCTCTACAATTTGAATTAGTTCCCAACATCAACACCTCTTGATCTTCGGCTATAAGTTGTTGGTTCTATAGTTGAAACTGAAACTAAGGTTGAAATAACTATGCAAGAGCTGTACAGGCATCTGACAATGAGGTTAATACTGATTGATCATAATCCTTGGTGGCTACTAATTTCTTTCCTGTTATGTTTTTATCAGTTTAGTCGTGGCCATATGCTTTTGTAATTGTAACGTTACTAATAAAAAAGTGAGAGTGTAGAGTGAAAGTAAGAGAGGGAGCATGCACCCGCCCAAAATCTTAATCTAATCTCGGCTTTTTGAGACTTGAAAAAATCTAACCCACATTTAGCTTTCAGCCTTTCTTTTTTCTTCCTAAACCAGACCTGTAACCAAAAAAAAAAAAAAAGCTTTCTTTATCTTCCTCCTCCAACAAACACGTGAGCAAAAAAAAAAAAAAAAAACAGAAAGAAAATAACTTTAGTCACGGCAACCACAAGCTCATGCTCCATGTTGTTGATTCCAATTTTCAAGAGAAAAATTATCATTTTTGGAGCATTCAAAAGAACACTTTGCTCAAGTCTCAAGATCTTTGGGATTTTGTTGATGAGGGATATGTAGACCCAGATGAAGAAAATCGGTTGAAAGAGAACTGAAAGTGGTATTCAATGCCATTGTTGCAAAAAATTTTGACCTTGAAAGTTGATTGTAGGTATGAGAATAAACAGAAGAATTTTACTGTAGGTGAAAATGTTGAGGAAAGTAAACTTTTTATGACTTATTGTTATACTAGTGATTTTCAAATGAAGTGTAATTCATCAGTACTGGTTGCTCTAATCATAAAATGAGAACAGAATCCACTTTCAAGGAGCTTGATAAGACTCAAAAGCTGAAGGTCAATCCTAGTGATAACAAAAGTATTGAAGTTAAAAAAAGGCAACGTGGTGTACCACTAACAGTGATAAAATTAAACTTCTTGACAATGTTCAACTTGTTTCTAGTTTGACACATACTTTGTTGAGTTTTGGGCAATTAATGGTTGGTGGGTAGTATCCTTAATATTAATTGTAGCTTCATGGCAGATGTTCCACACCCTTTTACGGTATGGATATTGAAACGAAGGATCTTCAGCTTCTCTGGAGCATCTTCAAACAGTTCCTAGCATTTAGCGGAAAGAAGGAAGCTGTTCAGATACAAAAGGTTGATTCTTGACAGGGTCAGCAGAGAGATTTGAAAGGTGTTCAAATTCTTTTTAAAGCAGAGAAGAGAATCTGGATAGAGGAGTGGCCAAAATGACAAAAACATAAAGCAAGCCATCTGGAAAGTTTAGTTGGGCAGTTTAGTGAGGCACATTTTCAATAATATCTAAAGGAAGGGAGAGAATTTGATGTCAATAATGAAAAACATAAATGGATAAGGGGTCTCCTTATGTAAGTAACCAGTCCTTTCACCACCATGTACTAGAACAGAAAACGTAAGAGTTGTAATGCATCCAAGTATCCAGCTGAGGAAGGTCTGTGGGTAGCCAATTAATTCCACGCTTTTGTGAATGAAATCCCAGTGAATTAAATCAAAAGCATCCACTTTGATAGTACCCCTTTTTTACCCTAGGTCTCTATGATAATCATTGAGAATTTCTTGGATCAAACAATGTTGTCCCCTGTTATCCTTCCTCTAAGGAAAGCAGATTAGTTAGGTTATAATTTGAGGGAAGCCGCTTTTTAATCTGCTGGCCAGAAATATGACTTTATAAAGTATGTTATAGCAGAAAACGTGACTTTGGAAATGTGTTGACATTGAGAATGGGGAAACAAAGGTGGAGTTCCCATTTGTTATCTATAAAGGACATAGTTTTTGTTCTATTTTTTAAAGCAATTTGTTTGTCGCTTCAGGTAAAAATAAGAGCTAACGAATCTTAAATCAGCCAGGTTGCAAGGTAATAAAGTGGAGCTATATAAAATCCAGCGTATTGGTGTAGTGGGGTATGGTGTCCCAGGCAATACAAAAGACCAAGTGATTCAGAGAGCTTGGTGAATAATGGAATTCAAAACCTGTCAAAACCAACCAAGAAAAGGAGTTAATGATAGAGGAAAGCTGTTTAAGAGTGCCAAAAAGTCTTGCTGACAGTGATATTTGTTCATTACTACTGTCCTTACTAACTAGGGTGGGATTGCTGCAATATACGTATGGGCTACAGTAACATATATAACGTTGTTTCTATTTTCTGTGTTTCCAGTAGTCATGTAATGGAACAAGTTTGTCTAACATCTTACTTCCAAGTATATGTTTTTATTTTGAAGTTTAGCTAATATATTAGCAACCTTCTAATGACTAATGACTATAGAGTGGCCACATTTATTCAAGACATCTGGTCCACCTGTTTTTCTTTGACAACCCTAAGAGTTACTATAAGGCGGTTGAGGCAGGAAGACATAAAAAGTACAAAAAGGATAACAATGAAGACAAAAGACCTAGTCTTTCTGTTGTGACGGCAGTGCGGCACTGGTAAAGAATTTAACGTTTTTAAGGATGAAGAAGTTGGTGATAAGTCGTTGAGGCTTCCTACCGTCTTCGGCAACATTTCCGAATTATGTTAGGACTACTATCGGAAATGTGTAGCTGAGAGATAAAGGTTTAACAAATTCTAAGTGTCAATGGGATTATAGTTAATCATAAAATTTTAGCTGGTCATTTCTTTTAGGAGTAGGATTTACAAATTTCATCAGGAATTCCTTTTTAAATGTAATTCTGGCACAAGTAGGAAGATTTCACCGGATTTTGGTTCTTATATAAACGTATTGTAGTGCAATACCGTGCATTGACGGGCGTTGGCTAACAAAACGAACATAGGAGGAGATGGCGCTTCCACAGCATCTTGTATCACACATCCTCGCAATGGTTCCTGCACCTACCCTCCTGCGACTTAAAAAGGATTATAAGCAATGGGATTCTGAAATCAGTAGTTCGTTTTTCGTCAGGAAACAGGTGGATTACGTTTCAACGACAAGGTACCATGAGGGAGTGGTCCTGTCCTCTTCTGCACGTTCTTTGCAGTTCTTGGACTGTGAAAACATGAGGGTTGAGTTGAGAAGGATTGATTTTCCTTTTGATGGTAGGAGAGGTGTTAGTGTTGTTGGTTCTTGTAATGGGTTGTTGTGCTTAGCCTGGATGAATAAATGGTTGGTGTTATGGAACCCTTGCACTAAGGTCTGCAGAGATTTCGCAATTTCTAGTCCAGTGGTGAGGAGGCGTTATGCCCTTAATTGGTTAGGTTTCGGATATGATGGTACTAGGGACGAGTATAAGATTTTGAGACTTCACAGACATGAAACCAGGCAAATTATGGAAGGAACACAAGTTGAGATTTTTTCGTCGAAGACGAATTCGTGGAAGGAGTTGCCCATCTTACGATGGGAAATTCTATCGGTGGGTCAGTCACAACCTGGAACTCTTGTAGACCATGCTCTTCATTGGCAGGTCGAGTACGTAACTAGATGTGAGAACTTCGAGATTGATGGTGTGTTCAGGTTCAAAACCCTCGCAAAAGCCATTCTTCGTTTTGATTTGGTTGAGGAGAAGCCTAGCTTGATTTTAATACCCCCTGATATAGATTGCAGGCACCCCTTGTATGAGTTTGAGTTAAGAGGTTTAGGTGGTTCTCTCTCTCTCATTCATTATAATGAGGAAGGCCACATTGATATGTGGCGACTGGGGCTGGACAAGTTTAATGAGATAGAGAGATTTTCTGCTAAATTTTTGACAGCAGCGTGGACTAAGATAATTACCATCCCATGTATGACACAATTGCCGCTCAATAAAAGATTAGAACCCTTGTGGTTAATGAAAGATGGGAAACTTCTCTTGCATGTTCAGAAAATCCATGGCTTTATCACGAAGAAGAGAAAGAGAGCAGAGGAGATTTCAGTGGAGCAGAAGAAGTTTTACGTGTATGACCCCAAGTCTGAGGAATTCTCAGGATGTGAGATTAAAGGATGCAAGTTTTTCAATAGAATCACTGCACATTCTCATACTTTATTATCACCTAATTCGTTTTGATGTGCTATAAATGTACTCGTAGTCTTAAGGTATTCTTTTGTATTTTGTTTAGTCAGTTTTAAGAGTTAGTAGCAGAAAGTTTAGAGCTCTGTATGTCATCCTGATTTGTAAAAGACAAGTTTCATCATACAAAATCTTCTCTTTACGCTGCTGTTAATATTGCAAAACTCCTAATCCGGAAAAGGAAGAAACAGGGGAACTTCTAATATTTAAACGCCTAATTAATTAGCAACTCTGTGTTTGGTGGCTACCCCACACACACCCATTGGCCAATGAAGAGATGATCGCACTTGAGATTTGGATTGAATGCGTTGAATTCGTCCAAGGACAGGTGGGATTTCTGAGCAACACTGAAGCAAGTCTCCCCTGTCACTACTCCATGCACCGACTCACATTGCAGGGTTGTTTTCCCCTCTGTACACACTGAAACAGAGGATATATATATATATATATATATCATATGGCCTTTATCGAACATCTATACTATTACTAGGGTATATATACTGTTACTGCTCCATCTGGTAGTTAGTGTTCCATCTGGCTGTGTTTGAGTTGATTCCTCGAGTTGTAGGAAAAACAAGGAAAGAAATAAGTATCTTAATATGTGAGAAGTGCATTGAGTAATTTTTGGATTTGTTGTTTGTTGGGTAAGGAAGGAAATACGCAAAACAACGCCACATTTCTTAACTGACCGAAAACGAAAAACTAGCACAATACTACAACACACAGACAAGGAATTGGGACGACCGATAAAGATTTTATCTTTCGTCGACCGATGAAATGCCGCAGGCTTGAACAATAGGGGAATGTTTCAATATGGTGGGTCTTGATGTTTTCAATGTCCTTCACGGCATGTGAAGGTGCCAAAGTGACCGATCCAAGTCCAGTGTTTGCCCTCTTCCTTTCTACGTCACATAAATGAGGAAAAGGGTCAGTAGCCAGGTTTGGCCTGTTTTCCGAAGTCAACGAGGGGAGAAAGAGTTAGAAGGCGCACAATGGCTGAATCAAATGTAAGATCTATCTTCTTTCCTCTTTGTTTCAGTTTAATTCTAACACTCTCTTCTTAGATCTGCTTTACTAATTACTCCTCTCTTCCAAGGATCTGGAATTTCTCAAGAGCTAGCTGCTTTAGTACATACACGCTCTTTCTTGCCTTCCCTGATTTTTTGGAATCAAACATCTAGTTGGAAGTTTCTATGTTGATCAGTGACTTTGTATGAAATTAAATGGGATCTGTGAAATTTCGGGTCATGTAAATGTATGTACTCGTTGACCTTTTGTTGTTAACCTAAAAAATTCCAAGTTCAGTGATTAGTGTATACTTCTTAAATTCAAAGAAAAACAAAGAAAATAGCTTTTAGTAAGCAACATGTATAGCTGTTTCCGTAATCATGTATCACCAAGCTTTTCATGTTACAAATCTCAAGCTAATAACTAATGAGGTATATGATCACATAGGAAAACACATGAGCTTAGCAACGTTCTTATCCGCAAAAAAGAGAGAGAACGTAACTTTAATCATGGCAACCACAAGCTCATGCTCCATGCCGTTGATTCCAATTTTTAAGGGAAAATTTATCAGTTTTGGAGCATTCGAATGAAGATTTTGCTAAAGTTTCAAGATCTTTAGGATTTTGTTGACGATAAATAAAATGGGAACAAAATCTATTTTCTATGGTCTTGACTCTTGCTGACACTTAGAAGTTGAAAGTCAATCCTAGTGATAACAAAAGTATTGAAGTTAAAAGAAATGGCACTATGGCGTTAACACTAACGGTGGCAAAATTGAACTTCTTGACAATGTTCAACTTATTCCTAGTTTGACACATAATTTGTTGAGTGTGGCAATTAATAGTTGGCGGCCTGTGGGGTAGTTGTATCGTCAATATTCAATGTAGCTTCATGGCAGATATTCCACCCGCTTTTTACGGTTGGACACTAAACCGAGGATCTTCAGCTTCTTTGGGCAATTAATAATTGTCGAAGATTATTAGATATTTTTGCCGTTAACTTTAAGGGTAATTTTGTTTTTCTAATTGTAAATGGACAGTTATTAATTGTAATTTTGGTTTTTAATAAATTACCGATTAAGTTACGTAATTCATGAGGGTAATAAAGTGATTCAATTAATGATCTAAATTAATGGGTCGAAATCCGGGAAAAAAATGGATCCCTTTCAGTGTGAACCTGATCCATATAGGTCTTGTAATGGGGAAGCCCGATATAGAAGCTATATAAAGGTTAAGGTCTCCTGCAGTTACTCAGTGATTCACGAGCATAAAGTTCTCTAACCCGTTAAGAGAGCTTGTGATTGAACAAACTATAAAAAGGCCTAGACCGAACAACGGTGAGCAACTTCCTCAACAGGTCTGAAAAAATCGGAACTCGTTTAGTTGGCAAAAACTATTTCAAAAGTTAAAATGGACCCAAAAGTAGGTATTCTGCAATTCCTTCGTTTTTACCCCTTTATATTTGATCTTGGGTTCAAAATAAGGCCTGTGCTACCTGTTACAATCTCAAGCCAATAACTAATGAGGTATATGATCACATAGGGAAAACATGAGCTTAGCAACGTTCTTACCCGCAAAACAAAGAAAGAACGTAACTTTAATCATGGCAGCCACAAGCTCATGCTCCACGATGTTGATTCCAATTTTTCTGGGAAAAATTATCACTTTTTGGAGCATTCGAATGAAGGCTTTGCTAAAGTTTCAAGATCTTTGGGATTTTGTTGACGAGGAACATGTAGACCCAGATGAATAAAATATTTCTGATTAAATCGTTGTTGCAAAAGTAATGAGTTTAAATCTTACGTTTGATCATCTAGTAGCAGTGAATGAGAAGTTCAAGGATTTTAATATATTTTCATTTGTTGAAATAATAGGTTCTTTGCAACTTCACGAGGCAAGGATAAATATATCATTTAAAGAGAGTGATAAAAAGGCATTTCAAGTAAAAAGGGAGTTATCAAACAATGCTGATGAGTCTAAAATATCAACCAGAATAGGTCGCGGATATGCCGAGGTTGAGATGGACAAGCAAGACAGTTCTACGATAAAAACAGAGGCGACAAAAGTAGTATTCAACGCCATCGTTGTAAAAAATTTGGACATATAACAGCTGATTATTGGTACAAGGATAAACAGATGAATTTTACAGTAGCTGAACATGTCGTGGGATGTAAACTTTTTTTAGCTTATTGTGATACTAATGATGTTTCAAATGAAGTGTAGTCATTGATTGCGGTTGCTCTAACCATAAAATGGGAACAAAATCTATTTTATACGGGCTGGATGATACTTAAAAGTTGAAGGTCAATCCTAGTGATAACAAAAGTATTGAAGTTAAAAAAAATGGCACTATGGCATTAACACTAACGGTGGTAAAATTAAACTTGTTAACAATGTTCAACTTGTTTCTAGTTTGACACGTAATTTGTGGAGTGTCGGGCAATTAATAATTGGTGGCCTGCTGGGTAGTTGTATCCTCAATATTCAATGTAGCTTCAGGGCAGATATTCCACACGCTTTTTACGGTTGGACACTGAAACCGAGGATCTTCAGCTTCTTTGGAGCAGCTTGATCAAACAATTCCGAGCAATTAGAAGAAAGGAGGTTGTTCAGATACAAAAGGTTGATTCTTGACAGGGTCACAAGAGAGACTTGAAAGGTGTTCAAAATCTTTTTAAAGCAGAGAAGAGAATCTGATAGAGGAGGGCCCAACATCACGAAAACATAAAGCAAGCCATCTGCAAAGTTTAGTTGGGCGCTTTAGGGCACATTTTCAATAATATCCAAAGGAAGGGAGAGAAATTGATGTCAATAATGAAAAACATAAATGGATAAGGGGTCTCCTTATGTAAGTAACCAGTCGTTTCATCATGTACTAGAATAGAAAACGTAAAGAGTAGTAAAGCATTCAAATATCCAGTTGAGGAAGGTGGGTGGGTAGCCAAATGCCAGTGAATTAAATCAAAAGCATCCATTTTAATGGAATCCCTTTTTTACCCTAGCTTTTTAATCTGCTGGCCAGAAGCTTTGATATGACTTTATAAAGTATGTTACAGCAGGAAATGTGACTTCGGAAATGTGTTAACATTGAGAATGAGGAGATAAAGGTGGAGTTGATTCTATTATAAGATTTCCAAGATACGGCTGTGATAATGTCAATGGCAGTGATCCGGTCAACACCAATGACAAGCCACGCTGTTTTGGAAAAATGAGCACTAAACCGACCAAAGTTTCGGGGATTTAGAAGAGTTAAAAGTAGAAAGGGACTTTTGACAGAGAGGCTTTAATCTTAGTATAGTCAGAAATAGAGTTCCCATTTGTTATCTGTAAGGGACATAGCTTCAGGTAAAGTAGGAGCTGATGAAACTTAAATCAACCAGGTTACAAGGTAATAAAGTGGAGCTGTATAAGATCCAGCATACTGGTGTGGTGTGGTGTGGTGTCCCAGGGAATACAAAAGACCAAGTGATTCAGAGTGGTGAATGATAATCTGTCAAACCCAACCAAGGAAAAGAGAGTTAGAGAGGAAAGCTGACGACGACGTCGTCTTTTTCCTCTATTTAGCACGCCGGGAATTCGCATCTGTATTAAATAGCAGCCACTAATTTGTTCATGTGCTGGTGATTTGGACTGTAACTTAAAGTTGAAAACGATGTTGAGTAAAAAGATGGAAAATACTGCTGCTAGTCGTTCATAGTTTGTGGTCCTATAATAAATTTTTAGCTACGTAGGATTTGTAATCCCACTTGTGAATACTAGAAAGAAGAGCACAACTAAGACTAAAGAGTGGGACTTTTTAGATGTTGTTGGTTTGTCTTATAAATGAGGTGACAAGAGTGTCCTGAAAGAAGAAAGTCAATCTGTTTGCTTTCTATTCCAATCAACATTGTCAAGATATATACCTCCCCAAGAGGGGAGAGGTGAGTACTTGAGTTGACAACCTCTTTTTTTTTTAATATATATATATATATCTTTGTGATCCAATCTTCTATTTGTTTTGATTTGATCATTTATATAATTTTTGTCTTGATTCTTGTTAGTTCAGAAATGGTACAGCCAGCAAGAACATTGGACCTAATGAACAAATCATTTATGGCACGTACTATATAAAGAAAAAAAAAAGTTACCCGAATATAAGAAACAAGCGAGGACTAACACCTCAAGAAGGTCACTGGTCTCTGATCATTCTAAAGCAATAATCGAAATCCGAAGATTAGATTCTTCTAAAGAGACCATCAAGTCATAGTTGAGGAACCCTGCTTAGCTAGGAAGTCCGCACATTGATTAACTTCACGAAAAATATGCTGAAAAGAGCAATACCAATCTCTTACAATCAACGTCTTGATGTCCCCAACAAAAATAAACATAGGGTGTAAATGTGGGCAATAAGTCAGCATCAAATTTACCACATCTTGAGAATCATACTCAACAATAACTTTTCGGTAACCACGAGCTTATGCCAAAATTAAATCATGCCGAAATGCCTGCAATTCGGCTACAGTATTAGATGCATGACCAATATATCCCGAGAAGTCAATAATTTAGCGTCTATACTCATCTCGAATCAGACCTCTAAATTCAGCATCACCCGGATTACCAAAAGCACTGTTATCCACATTTAATTTAACAAAACCTATCGGAGAACTGTGCCAAGAGATCCACACACTGGTAGTGTGTGCGGGATTTGACCTAGGATGATAAAAGGCCATTCTATAGTCGTTGATCAACATGGTATGCCAATGACATTGAGCAATGGTGGTAATAATTTCATTTTGAATAACATCCTTAATTCTAGCACACCACACAACCCAAGCGCCAGTCACAATATTCAAGACATAGTCTTAAGGCAAACTAGTATTAAGGATATGCATGTTAAGCCATTCATCAATAGAAGATGAGAAAAAACACTATGAAATATTTCCAAGAATTTGGTGTCAAAAATGCTTTGCCCACAAACAATCTCTAATGACACGAAGAGTTGTTTCATTGCTTTGACCACATCAAGAACACAACAGAGATTGTAGAAAACTAAGATCATAGCAAAGGAAATTTGTTGGTAAACGCTGTTACCTTATCTGTCAAAGAAAGAATCGAAATTTCTGGGATAAGTATAGCTTTCAAATTTGGCACCATTGTTTATAAGGGTCAAGAGTCTATGTTACACGAGTAAGGAACTCATGACCAGACTTAACCGTATAAGACTCTTACAAATTTCTCCTCGTATCAAAACATCAGGATAAGTACGATATTAGTAGAAAAATTAGTACAGCCATTTAATAGTACCCCTTTGTGAATGTGCGCCGTGAGGTACATATCACATGTTATCCAAAAGACTAGGTTAGATTCGGACATTTAAAAGCAAAAACGTCGAAGAAAACAAATGCTTTACGTCAAACATTAAAATTCTATAAACGTCTTTGTTTCAAATTAAATGCTTTATATGACCACTAAATTCTTGAAACAAGTGGTCCCAATCGGCTTCCAGTTGGACACAAGTTAATTACATTTCCACACAGTCATAATAATTAAGGCAATGTCTAAACTTGTCAAAAAGCGATTTTACCTCCCAAGGTTGAAATATGAACCATACGTCTCTCTCCGTCGCAACAATCGTCAACGAAAACCGTACCTTATTCTATTTAAATTCAATACATTAGGAATCTCCGGGACCCTCACGTGGAGAGTAAGTGGAACCAATCTATATAACTATTATTACTGTGATATTTATGATTATTATAATTAATAAGTACTATATAACAAATAGAAATAATTTAGAAGAGAGTTTTTATTCCAAATCATGAGGTAATAACCCAAAGACATTGAAAAACTATAACCAACATTCCATGTAGAGTTGTTCCTCTTCCGTGGAAACAAACCATAGAATATAATTGTTTGTAAGCTGTAATAAAACTATATCATAAGTTGTTACGTACCAAGAGAACTGTGCAAAGCTTACGGACACTTGTGCATATCATATCTTGATGAACCCTTTGGCAAACCTTATTATGGACCTTTCCAGCTTGTTGAATTCTTCCTCTAACTTCGCAAGACTCTCAAGAACTTCAACAATGGTGGGTCGCTCCAATGTGTTGTCGC
>JANIHZ010000209.1:66423509-66434499 GCA_027478365.1 Erythroxylum rufum | reverse complement strand
GATGCGTCATTTAACCTAGGTCATGTTATCCCTAATGATTACGAATCATTAGTCGCTACATATGAATTTCAACATAATAATTACGGATTATGTCGAAATTCTAGCAATGAGTTTACAAATAAACGATTCAATGAGCGCATTAAAATTATCTTTTCACAATACCCAATGGGTTCATACACAAAAAACCAAACAATAACAAAAATCTTATTATTCATACATAAAATCCAAATCAATTAACATATGATAATACATTCAATTTTTAATTAAAGAAAGAAAAAACTAAAACAAAGAAATACACTTAACTTTGATCATCGGCGTTGATGTTACCTCCGAACAGGCATCGAGATAGCTAGCCCTCCATAGGTCTTTCTCAAAAAAATACTTTAGCCCCCGTTAATAACTCTACCGAAGACCCCTAGCTGCTCCTCTTCGTCGCAAGCTCTCTTCTGTTCTATTTCCCTAACTACTACCCTACTCTCTATTCTCTTAGTACTATTCTATTGATGTGACATAAACTTGGCGGTCCAAGCAACTATTTATGTATGACTTAAACCCTCCGCTGCTGACTTCTCTCATACGCATTCGTTGTCTGAGTGAATCGTAGACTACATTTTGCTTACACTTCCTAGCTGCTGCGTTGTCGTTTCTTGCCACTGCGTTTCATGCTCCACTGCGTCGTCATTTCTGCTTCCCTTTATGCTAATGCGTTTTCTTCATGGACTCCTACTGTTTTACTGTCCATTAAATTGATGTTTTTGCATGACAAAAACATGCAAATTGCATGCTTTCTATGATTCTTCTTCTTTTTGTTTCATTTTTTTTGTCTTTCTCTTATCTTCTAATTTTTTTCTTCTTGCTTCATGAAGACAAGTGAATATTAATTTTAAAAAATGGTCCAAATATCGTACTTTAAACTCATTTTAACTTCTTTACTTTTAAATAGTGCCTAAAATCACTTATGAGTTAAAGTGAATATCTTAAACAATTTCATGTTCTTAATCGTTAAGTATTATGAAATAATTAAATAATCAATTAAGTACCTATCGATGTTGGTAATTGATAAGTGTAACAAATTCAGAATGCATGGTGAATTGAGGAGTCTGGTGTGTGAAACAAGGTATTGAAATAGTAATGAAATGTGCGTGAAACAAGGTAATGAAAAAAAATGACTCCATGATTGGGTAGGCCCTAATGCAATATAAAAAATATAGAAGAGTAGTGTATAAAAAATATAGAAGAGTAATGTCAGCTAGGTAGACTTTTATTGAATGTTTCTTTATGCTATATATAAGTAAATACATCTGTATTTATGCACATTTTGTGATGATATTGATAAGGTTGAATCTTATCATATCTTAGGAGAAATACAAACAGAATGATAAGGTGATGATTTTATACAAACAAGATAAATGATAATTTTAAACAAAATAATTACGACAGAAAATATAAGATTAGGAAGTAGATGATATTTTGTTAATATTCGCTAACCCTAATGGTCCCAAATGTATAAAGAATTGGGCGAACTCCACCAATATGTAAAGGTTATAATTCATCAATCTTATTAAGCTTATGGTTCGTTAAACAACTCATCTTATTTTGGACAATAACTACAGATGCGGTGCTCAACTCTTCGGACAAAACAGAGCCTCGTTATTGAATTGCTACTGCCCATTGACATCTCAAATCTCAAATTCTCTCATCTTTATTATTCTTGTGGACGAGGAAGATCGAAAATAGAATTTATTAAAACAAAGGGAATGTTTTTGGAGCAATAGGCAAGAGGAATTAAGGATTCATGGACAACATATAAGAGTAAAGGGCAAGATGTCAACTGGTCAGATGACCCATAAATAAATATTTAAAAAGTCAGAATGCAAGTATTTAAAAAAATTTTGAGGAGGCTATGGACCATAAATAAATATTAGGTAGAATGTAATTATTTAATAAAATTTTGGCATTAGGGTTTAAAAGACCCATAAATAAATATTAGGTAGTACTACTGCTTTTTATGTTTGTGATACATTAGTCTAATTGGACAACCGTTTTCAGTCTTCAATCTAGCAAACATTGTGAAACAGCAAAGTTTTGAAGTGGTAAGAGAACATGAAAGCTAGTGATTCGGGGAATATAAGGCAAGGAATTTAGAATTTGGAATCCAAAATATGTTTGTTTCTTTACGGGGTCCAAGGAACAGGATAATAGTTTACGTGCCACTTTGGCTGATTATTAATTGTGGAAGGCAATATGGTTCACAACTGTCTCCGTCATTTCCTCTCGGTCGCTGTCCATTCCGACCAAGTGGAGAGCACAAATCTGAACACTGTTCATCATCCGACGGTGACGAGGGAACTTATTAAACACAACAAATTTTATTAAAGGAGTAAAACTATTTAAAATTTAAATTTATTTTAATTATCAAAGAAAGATATAATTTAATGTTGTCAAAATAATAAAAATAGATAAAAGTGCAATTTACTACTATTGAAGCACAATAAAAAAATTTAAAGTATTTTCATATTTTAATGTTTCCAACTTTTTTGTGAAAAAAAAGTGAGTGAAATTTGTTAAAGTCAATATTTTTATGCACCGGATAATTTTAGAATTTATTTATATTATTTTAGATATTAGTTGTTTAATAAAATAAAAATCTGAAGAGCGGAGTTTTGTTTGGATTTTACTTTTTTTTTAATATTCTTACAAAATTTAACAGAAAATTTTCTTTTATGTTTTTAAAAATAATTTCTAAATTTTTATCAAAAGTACATTTTATTCTTCATACTTGTAAAATTTTAGATAAAAGTTTCAAATAGTAAATTTTTTAGATAATTAAGAGTAAGGATCCACTGGTTTGATTCAGTTTGTATTATAATTATAGACTAAAATTTTTTATATGATATGTCTTTTAGAGTAAATAATGCAATGATTAATCAAGTCAAAATAAATTTAATTTTTTTTTAATTTTTTAATATCTCATTAAATGAAGAAAGTATGCATCTTTCCAATTTCATAATATATATATGCAAAATCGTAAGACTGTAATACAAATAATGGTATACGACTATGATTTATTTAATAATCGTAAGACTATGATTTATTTAATAATATTTTTATTTAGTTTAGTGATTAGGTTAAGATAAAAATAAAAATAAAAATAAAATTTAAATAATAGTATACGACTAATTCAAATCGTATCATGTCGTGGACTCCATAACTATATATTGAAATAAAAATATGTTATGGAGTGTTTATACAGAGGCTCATAGAACTTTGCATTACAGATTTAAGAGATCATAAACTTATACAGAGCTAAGCTATACGCATCGATCTTAGTCGATGGAAATGGATGACAAAATAAGGCAAGCTGTTATGTGGGACTGTGGGAGTCCCTTATATGACTCGTACGAAATAGCTTCACTTGGTCATGTTATAGAAAGAAACATGCTGGCTTTGCCATTTGCAAGAGAGTGCTCAAAACGATTCAATATGCGATCAAAGACGATGCCCGTAGAAAAAATAGTCGTTCCTGTCAGCAAGAAAGGTTACCAACAAGAGGGACTGTTGTCCAAATTATTGAGTTATTTGAAAACGAGGATAATCATGATGGAAAAGAACGAGAATCCCAGAACGGTGAGGTGTGAATTTCCCAGTTTATCAAGCGTTATTGGTCGTTTATGCGTGAAGAAAATAACGTAAGGTTTCTCAGAAACTTTTCTTCCCATCGGGTTGCTTGGATTAGCGGAGTCATAATTAAATGTTTACTTCTTTCAGTTTTTATTGGGCATATAATAGCGAGTAGTTTTTGAGAGAGACACTTCATCTTCAACCCTTTTTCCTTGTTTGTCGAGTACAAAATGTGAATCTCGGATACTGCACAATATTGTTCATTTTCAAGATGGGCATATGCGAAATGAACATATATCATTGTTACCTATGCCCTTTTCTTAAAGTTTTGAGGAAATTTGAAGGCAATAATCGTCTTCAAAATGTGGACCATGTTGCTGGTCCATTCAGTTTTAGTAAGTGTTGCTGGAGTTCCAGCCTTGATAAACGAACCTCTTCACCTTGTTTGGATTTCCCAAACTTGATTTTAGTGTTTCCCCAATTCCCCAAAGTTTAGTTAAAATGGGCTTGAGACTCGGTGTCATTCTCTACCGTCTCCAACTAATGGCAAAGCTAGTTATCAGGCACCAAGGACACGAAGAGCACCCAATGCCACTACCAAACTGGCGAATAAAAGTTAGAAGTTATCATCGTCTTCAAGAGAGGGGAAAGGCACGACCGGCATGCAAGGCCCTAAAAGGCATAGTCAGGCTACGGTCGCCATCCGTGGCCATCTGGGCAGGAGACAAGAAGTTGAAAATGTCAGGATCCTCTGTTCCTACCACACAAATATAAATAACTAAAATTTAATAGGACAGGACAGGAGACAAAGGATCCATCCCCAAGTTGCAAGACACTTTGCTCGAATAACAGAATTTAGGGACACAAAATCACACAAATAAATAGAGTTGAGATTCAATAGGACAGAATA
This sequence comes from Erythroxylum rufum, assembly GCA_027478365.1. NCBI lineage: Eukaryota > Viridiplantae > Streptophyta > Magnoliopsida > Malpighiales > Erythroxylaceae > Erythroxylum > Erythroxylum rufum. The sequence goes on along the minus strand of JANIHZ010000209.1, from coordinate 66,429,968 downwards.
GGGGACAGATGATCTGTTCCCAAGTTGCAAGGCACTTTGCTAAAATAACAGAAGTTAGGGACACAGGCATTGGGCAAGAAATTGAAAGGAAGTGCAGCCAAGTAAAACCTCAATGTGTCAACGTAGCACATTCAAATGGATATAGCATCTTTATCCGGACATCCAAGATGGCAGGGAACGCTTTTCATTAGCGAGATCCTTTTATCATCACCAACTGTGATGCCTTCGCTTTTGTATAATGGTTATGTGGAAGTCATGAAAATAAATATGAGCAATATGGTGAAGAACTTGTGAGGAAAGAATTAAGTGGCAATATCCACAAAGAATTTAGGTTTGTCTTGCCTTTATTTTCGATAGCTTTAATATTCTTTTTTTGACATCCACTAGCTGTAATAGCTAGATTCTTTAAACATTCATGAGTTGGACAATACTTCATGAGTTGGAAAAAAAAAAGGCTCTTTAAATATTCTTCTTAAAGTGCCATCAAAAGTGGGATTTACAATCTTATTCTTGCTTGCCACGAAAGCCACGAAAGTTCCAATTACCTTGTAAATGAGAATGTTACGTCAGAGAGGAACCAAATCTGTGATAATCAATTTATCAAAGGAAGCGCGACATGAGAAAGTAAAACTTTTCTTTTTCTTATGCCATGTCATGGAACACCTTAGGACAACACTTTGCATAGAATCTACTTATGACACATCATAAATATTTGTAAGTGCTTATCGTGCGCCACCTTTTTCTGCTGTGCTATCGTGGGCTGTTCTGTCCTATTTTCAGCGTTGGCACTCCCACAGTCTACTCACCCCCACGATTCCATGCTCCACCCAAGAGGATCATATAAGGTCAAGGTACATAACCTGTTAGTAAGTTGAGTGAATGGTTCAAAGGGTTGTTTTCCTTGAAGGAGGCTCTTACGAGAGAATGCTCAAATGGTCAAAGTAAGGAGAAGATTGCAGAAGCTGATTTTAAGGATCAATACGAGTTAGGTGTTTACCTAGATGACTCTTTAGATGAAGAATTTGTAGAAGAAATACCATGGTCAAAAATAGAAATTACTAAGGCGATGAAACAGAGAACTAGAAAAGTATAAAGGTTTGCATTGATTACAAATATATTAGGAAGGAATGTGGTGATCAAATAGAGAACCAGAAAAAGCATAAAGGCTTATTGATTACATATATATTAGGAAGGAATGTGGTGTTTACCTTGCTATCTAAACGCCCATTCTCATTGTGGAACCTTTTGGGTAAGTTAAATATAGTTGATATGGATAAAAGGCTTCTACTTGCTACATTTCACAAATATTAGACGTCAAATTGGCTTAACATGGCGGCTTAGACAGCGCTACAGTCTTCTTCGACGCTGGACGCATAGTTTACACCAAATATTGCTCCTCCAAAGTCATTACAAGCATAGGTTAGACTACTGAGTCTTCCTCTAGAAATGTATGACACTAAAATATTGTCAACAATAGGGAACAATTTTCAGGTAAGTTAGCAAGAATATGTGTCAAGCTTAAACTATCCACGCAGTTGATTCCAAAAAAACTTATAGGCAAATTATGCCAAAGAGTTGAATATGAAGGAATGTTCTTTGTTTCTTTTGGGTGTAGAATGGTTGGAAGTATGAAATTAAGTTGCTTAAATTGCAACCCCATAAAATCCTAAAGTTCAAATTCAGAACAAACTTCAGTGCCCAAGTAGGAAGCCAGGCTGAAGAAAAGGAATTTGGTTAGTGGATGTTAGATATAGTAAGAGTTCGTAAAGGGAAAACACCTTTTAGACATAAAGGTAAAATCAATCATCACAAAAAACCCCGAGGCTAATCCACAAAGCTCTAATTCATTTACAATCTGAGCATTCAAAAGGGCAAGGAAGTAATAACGTGATTACATATAGATGACTCAATCGAAAAATACGGGACAACGCTACCAACAGGAGTTAAAAAGTTCCTCGCCACAAATGTGAGAGAAGTCAAACTCCTTTCTTTTCAGTACTCATGTAGCAGAGGAATGACAACGGAAAAAGAGCAAAAAAGGAAAAACCCCTGTCAAAACCTCATAAATCATCCAAAACATCGCTCCATCTAATGCAAACTCAAATAATTCTGAGCATTAGGAGTCATATAAAGTTCTAAGCCCAATTCGACTTTTCTCAACTGGGTATCCATTGGACAAGAATATACAAAATTTAATAAGCCAAGGGACTAGAGCTCAATTATTGCTTAAAATGATGGTATCTTGGAGTGTATGGAAATAAGTATTAGTAATAGTATCACCTTAGCTGAGAAGCAAGCAAAGGGGGTGGGAGGGAAAGGATAGGAGTGGTAAGACTAGCACCCTCCAATGTATAGTGTTAGGATTTATTTTCAATATATCCTATGTTTATTTTTATTTTTGGCATTTTAATTGGACATGTGATTTTTCCTAATAACCTGTGTTGATGTGCCTAAATTGGAATGTGGATTCAAATTGGAACTTATCTATTTTTTTTTTTTAATATTCTTATCAAAGGCAATTTTTTGAAAGTGACGTCATCTAAAGGAATTTGAGGATTGGATCTTGGCTGAGGTGGAAGTGGTTCTAGGGTTGCTTTCGTAGGTGCTAAAAAAAACTCTCTTTTTTGTGTGGCTGATGGGTGATATGGTGTGGGCTTGAGGTTGTGAGCTGTTGCGTTACTTTTCTTCATCCCTTGATTGTGTGGTTGGCTTTGAGGCTTCATTGAGTGCAGTGATTTACGGTGATCGGTGTGACTTTTAGCAAGCAGCTCGATGAAGATGTGTAGTTGACATCGTTGATTTCTTGTTGGTGCAGTCTGTCGTGAGACTTCACAGTGTGCAGCAATACATGATCTTGGTTTGATCATTAGCTAGTAGCTTTAATCGTGATTTGCAATTGAAGTTGTTGCTAGTTTTTCTATTTTAATTAAATGATGTTTGAAGAGCTTTTGGGTACTGCTGCTTGGATTATTTGTGTTTAATTTCAGAGTTGGAATTAGTATATTCTTGAGTTTAGTTGTTCGTGTTTTTGAAGTAGAAATAGTTTGCAAAATCCTCTGATGAGGTTAACACGAGTCGGTCGTGTTATTGGGAGTGAAAAATTTTCATGGGTAGTTAGGCTGTGGGTTTATTACATAGGTTGGGTCTTTTGGTATAGATCAATCTATTGTAATTTTTTTGAACCACAGTGGAAGAAATTAATCTGGGCGAGGGCCCCGCAGACGTAGGCAAGTTGGCCGAACTGTATTACCAAACATCGTGTTTTATTTTCTGGTGTTTTGCGATTGAGATTGTTAATTTATTCGTGCCGAAAAGTTTATTTTGGATAATCTGCGGATTTATAGATAACTAAGTTTTTTTCATTTCTATTCCTAAAGAATTATCATTTCATTCCTTATCTATTCTTGCAAGTGAATCAAACACTCTGTTACTCTTTTATACAGTATTTTACTAGAAGATAATTAAATCAATATTTTAAACTATATTCTATTTATAATGAACACCGAATATGTCTTTTAAAAAATAATAGATTTCTTTTAACCGAAGATCAAAGAGATTACATGTAACCAAGGAGCAAAAGCGGGACAACCTATTCACAACTTTACCGGAGATTACAGTTCATAACAAAACTTGTGCATAAGCCTTGAAGCTTTATCATGGAAAAAGTAACAAAACTCATGCAAGTAAGTTGGAGTTTAATTGCCAGAAGTTGGAGTATCGATATATCTTATAATCATGACTCTGAATTCATTCTGACAAACTTGGAAACATTTATAATTATAATATGGAGTTATGAAGGCTCCCATAATTAGGTAAGCCATAAGATTCTTAGAAAATAAATGACAATAATGCTTTCCGCACATCTCGGCAGCCAGAGATACAAGATGAAATGGAAACCTACACTAAGACTGAATTATTCATGGTTGTTTTACCACATAATGTAGACTTTAGATTGCTTAATTAGTTAAGCAATTAACAAATCACTATTTGGAGGCCGCCACACACAGCCATTGGCCAACAAAGAGATGATCGCAGTCGACATTTGGGTTGATTGCGGCGAACTCATCCAATTCCAATTGGGAGTTCTGAGCAACAAGGAAGCAGGTCTCTCCCTTCACAACTCCATGCACCGACTCACAGTTCAGGGTTGCTGTCTCCTCTATATTCACGTCAGTTAATTATATATCATAAAACTATAACCATAAAAGTTTCAAGTAATTAAAGCTGTGGTAGAGGTATGAAGAGATGAATATGCTTACTTTCAGTCATGATTCTGCTTTCAGAGACAATGAAGAGAAGAAAAAGCATGAAAATGACTGTTTTGACGGTACCCTTAGCCATATCTTTCGACTTCTGTATGTTGTGACTAAATTCCTTCTGATTCTCTGATGAAACTTTCATCATCGACCTTCCAAATTTATAGCAGAGCTTGTGACGGAAGAGACAAAAGAGTTCCACATGTTACTGCTACCGTTGAGAGCCGGCTCGTCTAAGCTTGCATGCCGTCTCTAACTTGTTCAACTTCGTACACTCACGAAAATGGTCAATCAAGTTTTTGGCATCATTTAAGGCGGACTATTCTATAGGAATGTGTTTATTTTAAGGCGGACTATTCTATAGGAATGTATTTATATACGTAACTCTGGTCTGGTCGTTGTTCCTCTCTCATACGTATGAAATAGTGTAGATGAGGGGAACCAACTTTTTCTTTTGCTTTCACCTACGTTTTGTCATATATAAATACGCTACAACGTTATATCTATATATAGACAGAGTAACAAATATAATAAAGAAGACAGACATGGAAACATAATATATCAAAACCTCAGGGGTCTAATTAGCCCATATGTCTGTATATGTATATCTTACAGCTATAATAGAAAAGAAAAAAGAAAGGAAAACATAACCATATGTATGTATTTTATTAAATACATTATTTATCTTATATATGTTTATTTAATTAACCAATTCAAAAGATAAAATCTACCATAATTACACTTTACATATAAAATTATATTGAGATAATAGGTCATGAGATTCATATTGCATTTATGTGTTATTGTTGTTAAATCTTTTCTAGTCATTGCTATTTTAAGATTCAATAGAAATAAAGAAAAACATTATTTTTTCTATGAAAAATAATTTGATATCATAAACTAAAATATAAAAATATTTAAACAAACATATAGGTATTTGCTAGAGAACAAATTTATTAAGCTGACCGATATGAAAATTTTATATTAAATACTACTTATGTGTTTGTATAAATACTTGTTATATGATTATATAATTGATCATCTAATTTCAGATCTTCGACATATCTTATAAATGAATTATTGTATTTTGATATTATTTAAGACTATCATAGTTAAGAGTTACTTTGTTACTTTGTTAGTAGGCATTAGATATGACATGAAAGATAACTCCATTAGTATTCATTAGATATGCATTGAAAAAAACACTCAAATAGCATTACCATCCTCTCTAATATACATGTCAAAGAACGAAGTTACGTCGACATAATATTTTTATGAACTAATAGTGGTTGGGTCGGTCATGCTGGGCCTAGGCCCAGACGTAGAATCACATGAAGGCCGATCGGCCCATTTACAAATAATAACCTAAACCTAGCTGGAATTTCTTATATAGGTATTACTTCACCGTGAAACAGGTACGACACTAGAACCCTGATTTTCTCTATTTTTAGCCACCAAAACCCTTACTTAAAGATTAACTTGAGTGTCGGAGGGGTCTGCCGGCAATCAACCCCTGGTGTGCCTTTTGTTATTTTATAGGTACTCTCTAGCTAAAGTCAGTCAAGATCATGAACTCAAGCAACGACGTCTAGCCCCATCAAGATCATACAGAACCAGTTGGCGCCCACCATGGGGTCCGACGTCAAGGCACCACGTCTAGAACTACTCAGATAAGTCAAGCGACAGCAGTCAATCCTGAAGTAGCCGCCGTCGCAGCACTTGTATTGCAACGAATAGGCTTGCGATTACCCGCTGCCCTTCTGTTGACGTTGCCTCAACCCATCACCCAAAACCCTAGTGCAGATGAGCTACCGCCAAATAACCACATACAATCTTCACACCCAGGTGATCAACCATAACCTCAAAACCGAGATCAAGAAGCACAGAGCACAGTCTTGGAGGACAATGCAGGAACCACTTCGCACCCTGCACCACAACAAGTCTCCCTCACCCAAAGACAAATAGAAGAAGCGGCCGATCTATTGATTCGCCAAATCTTACAGTCTCAACCGAAACTGCAGCAAATCTCCGCTCGGCAGATTAGTGTGATGACCAATCGGCACTCTGCTGAAGCTTTAGAAAAAATCGTGGACGATCGAATCAATCTGGCCATGAATTCTCGTCCAGATCAACCATCAACACAGTATAGCTCTCCTTTCATCCCGGAGATCCTGGATAGCCTCCCAGCGGTCGGCACTAAGAT
>JANIHZ010000209.1:66348358-66373814 GCA_027478365.1 Erythroxylum rufum | reverse complement strand
AAATAAGGAATATAAATTTCAAAAAATATAATTTATTAGATTGTAGGGGAGATTGACAAAAAAAGAATTAACCAAAAATTTGACAAAATAAGGATGAAAAAATTGGCCCAATCCAACCTAACTTTGATATCAGTTGATCAAACCATAGGCCTAATTACAGGCCGAAAGTGCTTGGGCCGATTGGCCCGCACCGGCCCGTTGCATTGCCATCCTTAGGGATGAAACGATCGTTAAAAATCTAACTTTTGTACAAATCTTCATCTGCATTGAAGATGGTTAACAGATTTATATGCAATTTATATTAATAGTTATATGCAATTTAATTTGTATAAAAGTTGCTCCAGTTACTGGCTCCATAACCAGACCATTATGACCTACATACTTGAAATTATTAACAAGAGCACAGCAATCTTATTCAGTTGTACTATAACGGTTTAATGGAATTTCCAACTCTTCAACCAACCATCTCCATGTTGTACACACTAAGATAATGCATAACATACAAGGATAAGTGAGCACAGAAGCCAAGTTATGTTAACAACTTTTTTATTTAGGTAAACAGAGTATTCTGAATTTCTAAGAGATCCCACGACTTGAAGAAAGTTGACAACTGATTACTGTAGGTTTTGATTAGCAGGAATGAACTTGAGCGATATGCTATTCACACAATGACGTTCATCGGTGGGTGTACCAAACCCTTCACCTTTAAATACATGCCCCAGGTGTCCACCACAAGCCGCACAAGTAATTTCAATCCTCCTACCATCAGGGTCCGGCTGACAACAGACATGCTCAGTTTTGTCAAAAATTTTCACATAAACATGTTCATTTAGTAGTTAATAACCTACTAAACCACAAATCAAAACTAGCACAAAAGAGCAAGACTCACGATGCGATTTATGGCTCCGGGGAGACCCTCATAGAAAGCTGGCCAACCACAACCCGATTTGAATTTGGTTGTGGACCTATATAGAGGAGTCCCACATCCCGCACAATTGTAGACACCCTCTTCGTAAAACCTGTCATACTTCCCCGTGCCAGGGTACCTGCATACACCAGACAACGCAAGGACAAATCCACAACATAAAAACCAGGCTCATTCAACTTACAGAGATTTGCAGGACCACTAAAGCACTGTCACAATGGATATATCTTAAGTTGTTGGACTTTTTGGAATCAAGGCAGAGAAAAGGAAGAATCTTAAAATTTTCCAACAGCCAATTCAAACTTGATGCAATTGGAAACATTATGAGCTGTCCTAAAAACTTTCAAGTCAATGATAGCTTGAAACAGTTGATTCTAAAAGTTGGGAACCATGCTCAGATAACACTTTTATTTGCCTCTACAACGGGGCAGTATTTGTTCTTGTCCTTATTAGTATGGGTGTTTGTAAGGTTTTATTTTAACTATAGAATCATTATTAGAATTTTCAAATGGAATAAAATGGAAGTCTTACCCCGCTAGTATTTGTTTCGTTCTTATATTATATGTCACACGTTGGCAATTGTAGATCATATAAATTTTGAACATTGGCTACTCATCAATCAAGTCAATTATTACATTCTCTACTCACTATTCTTCAGAGCTTATGCTTTTGTTAGAGGCTTTCCCCTGCTTTACACACCTCTAGCATTCTGCAGTTTTCCCCTTCAAAACTGTCTCATCAGACAGGCACTAACTAGCAACCAATCGTCTGATATATAATACACATACAAAATACTTTCTTATATCTTAAACCTAAAGTGCCTCTTTCGTAGAATGAAACATCTACACGACAGAACAATATTAGATACATGTGGCTTTAATATTAAAGATCTGAAATCCTTAAGTAGCAAAGCGACTGCCCTTTGTAAATTTTTTTCCTAATGTTTTCATGTCTTATACTCCCCTCCCAGTTGCCTCTAGCAATCATTTCAGTCAATTATATATCATCTAAAGGCAACGGTTAAATAGAAATCACCAAATCGATGCAAAATAAATGATGCTACAAATCAACATTTAGCAACTATTGCTTAGCTACAACAAACAGCTTCTTATCCAAAAGGTAATTGCTTGATGATATTTGTTGAACTAGTCTCAACTAGTAGATTGGCCAAGGCTTTCACCTTTAAGAGGAATCACCTGCTCAGCAGACCTAAATGCCATCAAAATTTGTCACGTCATTTCTAAACTTCATTTTCATCCCTCCAATCCCTATATCAGAAGCCTTTCAATTCCTCAAGTCTTCTGAACGTTGCCACTCTAAGAGGTCTTAATCCTAATTCATTCAGCAAGGAATAAGTTCCATCCATCAAAGGACTGGCCAACCAGATAAACAAATCATGGCCTGGTCAGGGACCTATAAACAGGGAAGTTCCTTACACATTTGAAGACATCACTACTGAAATATAAGTCTCATCCAATCCTACCAAATGATACATAGCACCCTCGGAAAAGAAACGATCTCTTCGAAAGCTGGTTTTTTTTTTTTTTTTAGGCCTCTACTCGTTGGATTGTGATCACAAACATCATAACTGAATTGAAGCAAAACCCATTTTAGCACTGCTCTAAAGCAACTCTATAATTCAAAGAGATATCTTACAAACAAAAAGAAAAAGATCAAAGAAACAAAAGAAACCCAAAAGCATCCACTCACATTCAATCAGAAAAAAACGTAAAAGAAGTCAACACGAACTATCGTAGTAGAATTAGGTAAATAAAAACTTACTCGGTGCCTTTCTGCCTCAAAATCTGAAACTGTTCAGGAGACAAAATGGCACGCCACTCTTCCTCTGACTTCTGGACCGACCCAGTAGTACTAGCCATGGCCACAGTCCCGCCACGAAAGCTACGCTTGCCCTGCAACGAAAATCCTCCAATCCCACTAACCGAAACGTACCCAGCAACCGATTTGGATGATAAAGCTACGATCTTAGTATTGTTGAAGGAATTGGGCACAAAGTTGATTGGAAACAGAAGCCTTGGTGTTGCTGTGGATAAGAGAATGGTTTTGTTGGCGGATAAAGGTGACGTCTTTAGGATCATACTGGAACCCATTTTGCGCTCGTTTGGATAACGATTAACTAATGCTATATTATTTGTGATGCTTCAAATTTTGCTTATTAAAATTTAAGGATTTTGAGTGCATTCAACTTTATTTATTTTCAACTTTTATTCGCTTTTTAAAATCCTTATTTTATCTATCTTCTGTAATATATAGCATGTACACTTTTACCTTTTTTTCAATTTATTCTTAATTACTAAATTAATACTTGAAAAAGAAAAGCTTTTAACTTGTAGTTCTTGTACCACTAAACACCAAATTAATATTGATACCAAAAAATTTGACGAAGTGATAACCTTACAGGTACATGCCTGCCCTTACGCACTGTTTGAATTCAGAGGTTCGAAGCAGTTGGTTCACATTAAGGTAAACACAAATGTCCAAAAAGTTTTGAGTAATGAGTAATGAATCCCTTTTAGAAACAAAACTAATTCGGGAAGTTTGAAGTAGTCTGATTCACATAACACAAAAATAACAGAAACATCCAAAAAGTCGACGAGATTACATGCGTATAAAGAAATGAACTAATCAGATAAGATTCTTATTTGTTTGTTCGTAATCAGTGTAACAGAAGTTGAAGGGTCGGTGGCATACAGAAAAAGCTTGTCTTATGACTTGAAAGTAGCTCGTGGCAGCACCATATACAGCATATTCAGTTATCCTTTATTTCATCTCTCCACCTTCGAAAGAATCTTAATAATTTTTGTTGTTTTCTGCAGCCGAAAAATATTGTTGAATTGTTCACAGATGGCAACCAACTATTTCTTCAAGCACTCCAGGTGAAGGAAAAAACCAGTTTACTTTGTCCATTTCACTCATTGGCAATGAAAATCTTCAGCGGAACATGCACTTAACACTGGAACATATCCAGAAAATGGAAAATTTGAGAATTTGCTCCAATCATCGACACTGCATCAGCAACACAGCATTTTATTATTCCCTTTAGTCATCTCTGGTGTCCAACATGTTTCGTATCAGGATTGACAAGATATCAACCCATGTGTCAGGGACACCAGGTAAGCACCAATGCATGCAATCCTGACCCCATATTGCAACAGCATCTTTCTTTCCTAACCAAACCGCTGGGTGAGCATCTGCCCTAAACTCACTCAAATGAGAAAAATCCAGTATCTGTATATCTGTACCATGCAATGCCTTTTCAATCATATTATTCACCATTCTTTCTTCTTTGTTGACTCCATTATTGCTAGGATCAAACCACATAGCAAGCTGTTCAGGTGTCAGTCTCTAAATCAGTTCAAACGAGTAATAAATGCCAAAAATCTATCTTTAATAATATGCTAGACTAACTATGGGCCAAGAATCGTGTTAATTCATAATATAGCATTATTGTGTACATGCCGGAAAGGAAAAAATTAGAAGTCATCATAAATAATATTTATATAGGGATACCTCTTGTTCCTTAAGGGGCCCACTGAACAAGCAACTGCCATTTTGATTCCAGTCACCGCCATAAAAATGTCGTGGTGATTGCAGCCGCCAAAATTTGAGTGTCTTACCAGGAACGTCTTTTTGTATGTATGAGACCATACTTTGAAGAACAACTTGAAGTCCATCAAACAAGTCTAGGGAAGGAAGTATTGGCTTCCCATCCCGATAGAAGACAAGAGGGGTCTCCTTCGGGAACTTGTCATAACCCCACCTGCAAATGGCCATTTGAATCAATAATTTTGATGCTTTCAACACTTGAAGGCCAGCACCAACCCGTCTAGATAGGGAATATTCTTAGTTGATTCAGTGTAACTTTAGAATATGGAAGGCCATTGCAAGCACATCTTCCAGATAGGTATCAACAGAACAGATTAAATGAAATCGAAAGTTTTTATGTCTTTACTTTCCACACAATCCTTTTCAATGTTTGTAACTAATGCTATTCACAGAAGACATTATAAATCTTCAAAATGATTCCCTTTCATACAAAACACCTCTTTTCAATACATCTGCTACAGATGTCAGATTGGAAGACAGTAAAATGATTAAAACACAACCACATTAAGTAGGCATTAGGTGATCCGTTAAAATTGAAGCAAATGCATATACCGGCAAGTCACAAAATCAGAAAGTTTTAATTTTTCATGGAATATAGATTCACGTCTGGAAATCAAGCACAAGCTTCTAGCAGGACTAGACGAATAAACCACTTCACTGATCAAAAAATCATAAACTTAAAGTGCAAAAGGAACCCACCAATGGCCAGTATTGAAGATAATCACATCGTAGAAGTCAGTAACAGTAGCCCAATCATCCGCTGGTATATCAACATCCACACGATATATTCCCTTCAGTCCACTGGCAACGGCAGATCCTTTTGGCTTCCACCTTTACGTAATCAGTCATGAATATGGTTGGTTGTTATTTTACACCACTATCCAGAAAAAGCAAAAAGGAGAAAGGGAAAATGAACACGACATTAAGAATTCAGATCTAGTATGAGGGTACTACCATAAGAACATGAGAAAACTTATTAACATGACAAAGTACCAAATACGATTAGCGACCTCAACTCACCTGCCTGATACTCTTAAACAATTGTCTGACCTCTCCTCGCAATGCCCCATTTCCTACCAATCCATTCATTGTTCTAATTATTATAAGGGGCAGTTGTAATGTACCCTTCCCCTATATTGATCCTGAAGCCAATACTGTTTACTTCGATCTATTGTTTACTTTTTCTTACACACAGCCCCTAAATCTTCCGCTAAAGCTAACATTGGTTCAAGTCCTGATTTTGATGAAATATGACTAGTATGAGCTATCAGTTCTAAGCATTATCTTAAACTTCCTGAACAAACAATCACATATAGTCATACACCTAGCAAGGCTGTACTAAACAACAAAAGTAAACCCAACAACAATCTACAGAAACTCACTACGAAAACTCACTCACTCATATTTGGCAAGCAGAACAGCACGGTGATAGGCAACAGTGACATTGAATTTAGGGAAATAAGCACCTCTCCAAGCACCCTTTTTCTTCCACTTCTTTGCACCAGGATCAGCCGCTCTAAGAACACACAAAAAGGACACCAAAAAGTTCTCATTCAAAGAATCCCCCACAAACCCAATATTCCTATGTCTCATGAAACCCAGAAAAACCTCGGGATCAATCCGTATCAAGTCACAATCTTTAGGCACCCATCTCCATGAATTGATGAGACCCATGTTCTCTCTTTTGTTTCTGATGCAGTTCCACGCGTTTCGATGAAATGGGCAGTTCTCATCGTAGAGTGGTTTCGGGGATTTTGGGTCTAGGACCCAACGGCCTTTGAAGAAATTGCAGGGCGTAGAAGTAGAAGATAAGGGGGTGCTAATGGTGGTGGTGGTTGTCTGTGTGGAGGATTGCCGGAGAAAACTGGTGGAGTAGAGGTAAATGAAGAAAAGGGAGAGGAGGATCAAGTAATGAAATTTGGAAGGCAGCTTCAGTGGCATTCTGGATCCACCATCTGTATGTATGCTCTGAGAGAGACGAAGAGATAAAACAGCCAGAGGAAGGTGAAGCACAATCAAAGCTAAAAGCTTTGTTTCCTAATTATATCGGTTGATTCAACCGCTGATAATTTGATATTTGCCAAATTATGCTATTTGCGAAAGTAACTCCATAATCTTTGTCTTTATCAGCTACTTACGAGATTCGTAGATATTGGTGTTCCTTAATTCGCAACTCAGTTTTCTGGATCTTTCTCCTTAAAAAGTCCAGATTTGTGTCGACTAAATACCCCCAATCCAATGCCATATTTTGACAACCCAAAAACGATAGATCCAATCCGAAGTCTTGAAATAATGGTGAACAGATGAAGTAAGTGGTTTGACTCTTGCGAGGAAAAGTGGATAGTGTTATGATGATTTGATATAATTATGTATCCAAACACAATTATGACCTAAACATCATTTATATTTTATAAAGATGCATACATATATTTATCTTATTATTACTAATAATTTGATGGTGATCAAATAAGTGCCCCGTCTTGTTTAATTTCAAAATTTTACTTAAAAGAGCACTAATAATTTATAAAAATTTAAGTTAAAATTTGTTTAAAATAGTAAGTCGTCACACCTAATCTAAAATTTCGCAATAAAGCGAAATTTAAGAAGGTATAATAATATACAGTCTTACCCTTACATAATATAGTGGCTATTTCTGGTAAACTCACATGTAGATGTAACAATAAAAAAAATGATGTAATTTAAAAAATAAATAAGTAAAACTGACATGTTAAATTATTATATAAATAAAATTATAATAAATAAATAAATAATAAATATAACTAAAAGATATAGTGTCCATGCTCACTAGTATAAGCTACAAGTTCCAACTCTTTTTGTTTCTAATTAAACTAGGAGTCTTTGCTTGGAGACTCTTAAAATATATCAATCGTACGGTTTAAAAGAGTAAGTATTTAAGTAAAAAAAGGCTCTGATTTTCTTCTTTGAGCCTACAAAAGAAAAACCAGTAATTGTCCAACACCATAGCCAAGTCAACCACGTTTCAAAGGTTACCTTTTGAGTGGCTAATTACCTTTTGAGTGGCTAATTGGGAAACATACCCATGAATTCTCTAATTTTAGCCAATAATCATCAAAGGTTAACTCGAAAGAGACACTACAAAAGGCACATCTAAAGTCTATACCAGTAGATACAAAAAAGTCACATCTCCACTTCATCTGCTTGAGTATGAGCAATCCTTGGGTATACTGTTAAGTTGAGAGACAAAGTTTAATTATTTATGCCACTTGCCTGTTAATCACTCGTCAATTCGTTTATCTAACACCCCATCCCTTCAATTCATCTTTGTCACTCTCACCAACTACTTTATCCTGTCCTTCTCTTCCTCTCCACGCTTCTCTCCCTGGTAAATATGCAACAATCTCTAAGTTTACATATGCAGATTGATGTCTTTTGTTCAAGTTTTGCACTTTCCTCTTGGTTTTACTAGTTGACTTCTTGATTTTGTCAACTTCTGATAAAAGTGGTTGGTTTTATAACTCATCTTATTCTTCACACCAAAGGTTGTAACTTTTTAATGCGACTTTACTTGTCTATGATGTTTAACCCATATTAGCTACTGTAATTCATCTGTGGTGATTTATTAATTGCTTATAAAACACTTCTTTTTTCTCGTAAGACACTGAGTGAGTGACTGAGTGCTTTCCTCAAAATTTTGTTCTCTTTGCAAATCTTATTTTAGCATTGTTTATTTGCCTGATGTGCCAAACTACTTGAAAAGGAAACTTGAATCCAGTTCAGTTGCAGATAATGGGTAGTGATCCAGGTCCAAGTTTGTTTCCATTGCACCGCTGCAAAACTCTTCATCTGGTTGGTATTGAAGTTTTAATTATTCATATCCGGATATGAAGATACTTGCGTATATGGTCTGAAAGACCTCAAAGATGACTTTCCTTCTTTTCTTGGCTTTTGCCTGCAAATCAAGTCATTTATAAAACCATAAATCCAGGTGAGGCATGCACAAGGGACACACAATGTAGAGGGAGATAAGAGCTACAAAGCATACTATTCTCCTGAATATTTTGATGCACCCCTTACTCCCCTAGGCTGGCAGCAGGTATGATGTTAGAAAAAAACTTATTATGCGCGTTCTATGTATTCCTGAAGAAAACTTGCTCCTTTAAGTTCAAGTCTCCTGAAAACTGTGCACTCTTATGGTATAGGTCGACCATCTGCGTAATCATGTACATGCGTGTGGGCTTTCCAAACGGGTTGATTTGGTTATTGTTTCTCCTTTGCTAAGGTACTGGTTTGTTTTGCGTTCTGTGCTTTGTTTGTTAGATGAAAATAATCATAAAGTATATACCTGGGTAGAGGTCTACAAACTTCTCTTGTTAGATGGAAAATGTCTTGTTAAGATGTGACCAATATGACCTGCAGAACATTGCAGACAGCTGTTGGTGTTTTTGGTGGTGGGGACTACACTGATAGAATGGATGTACTACCACTTATGGTGGCAAATGCTGGAAACAGTGGTAGAGCAGCAATTTCAAGTCTCAATTCTCCACCATTTCTTGCAGTGGAACACTGTAGAGAACATTTGGTGCATCTACTATGTTTTGTTTTTATGTTTCTTTTGATATCATGTACTTGTACACTGAACTTTTCAATATGCTATTAACTACTATTTACCCTAATTAAGTCTAGAGGCTTGATGCTTAATTCAATATATTGATGTTGGAGCTGATGCAATCCTCCTTGATATCCATTCCCACACCCTCTCATAGAGAATAAAAGATCCAATGTTCCACATCTGCTTCTCAACTTTGAAGTCCAGAAAAGCATCCTTACTTGTAGTTATTTCCCACAGGGTATTTGCCCTTGTCATGGGAGGCAAAATGTCAGCAACTATCAATTACTTTTTCCCGCAATTGACTTTTCACCGGCAAGTATAAACCCTCTAATCATGAATCTGGCCAAGTTTGGTTACTTGCCTAATTCTTTTCTTCTTTATGTTACTGCTCCATTTAATTACCTATTTGTGGTTTTGTTCAGATGGAAACTGATGAGGACACCCTGTGGAAGGCCAATGTGAGAGAGACTTCTGATGAACTTGCTGCCAGGGGATTGAAGTTCATGAACTGGTTGGTTGATCATTACTCACATTCATATGGCGTTGGTTGTGTATGGATAGTTTTATGGGCGTGCTAAAGAGCATAAACAGCATTTTATCTTCGGACTGCAACTAGAAGCTATGCCACATATTGATGCTACTTGAATCTTCTAGGCGCCCACCAACTAAGAAACTTCAGTTCATATTTGTATGCAAGAGACATCTTAGTAATGCTGTTAAGAACCTTTTGAAGGTTAAAACATTCAGATTCTCACACCTTTGTTGCATTGCCATATGTTTATAGATTAGAGTTCCTGCGCTATTCATGATCATGCAAGTTCTGATCATTCTTGAGATAAAATATCATATTTAAAACACTTCATAGGTGGTAATTTTTAATGGATTAGATTTGGTACATATTTTGTTTGAAGTTGCATACCATGCCTGAATATTACAGGTTGTGGACGAGGAAGGAGAAAGAGATTGCAATAGTCACTCATAGTGGGTTTTTGTTCCATACCTTAAATACGTTTGGAAGCGACTGTCATCCATTGGTGAAAAAAGAAATATGCAAGCGGCAAGTATCATTATGCTTTTTTTCGCTCAAATCATACACTGATATAGCCAGTAGGTTCTTACGGGTGCTTAAGTTGAACATTTCCGTTACCTCTACTTTATTTTGATGTTCTGATCTGATGCCTTTCTATTTCTGTTTAGACTTTAGCTGAGCAGGAGATGATTGTGTTTCAAATATAACATTGTTTCTGAACAAAAGGGGAATGTATTCTGGAAGTGCTTCTCTGCTCTGTTGTGCTCTACGGTTTCTACATTAATATCTTGGTTCAGTTTTCTATTTAGAACTCATAAGTATTTGTTGGAAGTTACGGTTTACGTTAGGGAAATGCATGCATCCTTACATTTTAACATGCTAGATACTGTGTATTGGTGCTCCTAATTATGTTGTTGTTCTATCTTTCCCTGAAGTAATAAGAAATAGTTTCTAATATGTACTCGCAGCTTTGCAAATTGCGAGCTTCGATCAATGATCATTGTTGACAGAAGGTGAGTTTCTTGTGTTGTATAAAACCTGGCGACGAATGTATCGTCCTGTTTCAGATTCTTATGCTCTCTTCTACTTTGTCCAGCATGGCTGGGTCAGATCCTTCAACAACTAACTATCCTGGAAAAATTCCTGCTGGCCTAGATCAACCAAGTAATTTTCCAGAGGAGGATAGACCCAAACAATATTGACTAGTCCAAGGACCGAACACATTGATCTGAAGTTGAGATTGGGTTTAGTACTGATGATGTAATATTACTGCCCATTCTTGAAATCCTATGAGGTCTTTGTTGTGCTATGTCTATTGTTCATGTCAGAATGTATGCTTATTTGTCATCTTTTCACTGTGACACCATAAAAACATCTTCATTCAAGCATTGGAAAAGGTCGTACATCCAATCTTATTAGCACATAAATGTTTTTTCACAATAATTGATGGTTGCTTCAAGCACCAACTTGTACATGAAACATGAGTTATAGTGAATGAAACTGAGATAACTGCAGAGTTGATAATGAACCATCCAAAGCATACTTGAAGGCACGAAGGATACAATGTAAATATAGAAAATTTTTGATAGATTTCAGAAGAATGATGGTCATCTGTTATCTGTAAAGCATCATACGGTATTATCTTTCTCAAGCTTGAAAATAGAAGGAAACAGAAACTTTTTCAGGAGATGCATGAAAAAAGCGATGAGCCACTCCAAGCCAAATGCAATTCTTCAATTTGGCTTCAAGACATCATAGAAGGATACTGGCTGCTTCTTGGACTTGACACATAGCTCCTGGAAGCACAAAAATATGATGTTTTAAACAAGTAATGCATCAATCAAGCCACGACCAACTTCATTTCAAGTCATCATAAGACATACCTCTATAGCTATGGCTAAACGCAGAATTGTTGCTTCAGCCCATGGACGGCCAATTATTTGTAATCCAATTGGAAGTCCTTGTTTGTCATAACCAACCTGCATAACAGATATATTTGGCTTGCTTGACATTGAACTCCTGAAATAATTGAAAGAAGTATCATGGTCAAGTGAGACATTGAAGGTAACTCACAGGAACAGAAATGGCAGGAAGACCAAGAAGGTTTGGTGCAATTATAAACCGCATTAGATAACCTGCGAGCAAAATCATGCATCAGTATCATGTATGACGCAAAATATGCAGTACTCAACATACCAGCACAAACTTGAAAATGAAACTTAGTGTTTTTCTCAGGTTTTGGAGACAGTTATATTAGAAGCCACACATACCTGTGCAGTGATTATTCCAATTTGTGAGCATTGATATGCACCAATTATGCAGCTCCAACAAAATAAAAGAGGTAGCCTTTGTTGATTCAGCATAGTGATCTTTTATTTCATTCATGAGACTAAATAACCGACTCTTTTACAACTTTAGGGAAAGGGGTGTGGCAACTACAAGCTAATTGGCATTTTCTAGCAGCATTATTAGGTCGCAATTGATCCCTCTTTACCAACAGGTAACTTGTGACAACTATATCCACAATTCAATCACATCGAGCAAAAAATAATAATAATAAAGCTTCTAAAGCAATAACATATGGTTCATCTTCATTCCAACTGTCAGGGATTCAAAATGACAACCATAATAGATCTTCAGAGCAGCAAGTATTATTGATGAAGTATCAAACACAAACAGATCAAAACTTCCTAGGCATATCAGAGGAAAAATTTTGTAATTACTTGATTTAATGCATTTGGGTCAAAAAAATTGATTTCCATATTCATGTTTTAAATTCACCAGCTGAGTCATGATCCAACTTAGTACATGAAGGTTTTGGAAAACAAGAATCACAAGACGAACCTGAAACCTGCATATCAGTCTCCCCATATTTAAGTGCACTTGGAGGTATTTTGGGTGCTGTCATACTGGAATTCACAATAGACAAAAAAAACAAAACAAAACATAAACAAAGAGAATAAAAATCACATTCATTATCCGAAATGCCAAGTTGATGCATGGCAAGAATAATACAATCTTCCAGTTGGATCAAAAGAATTTGAAATGGCAAGTTGCGTTTCTGATGACCAGAATTCAAAGTGTAAATCAAGGTATCAATTATTCTAATAGCTGCACCACTAAATCATTCAAGGCTAATATATATGTAAATCTTTCAAGAAGCAATCACAACCCATCTTGTTAGTCACTGCATGCTCTATTTCCCACAGGAGCTATCACAATGCAAGTTAAATTCATAAGCAGTTTCACTGCAGATTCAAAAGATTTCATTCAAGAGCAAAATTTGTACACATAAAGCTAGCGTACCCAGTTGTTGGGGTCACTATGACATCAACCTTTTTGAAGATCTCCATGTGATAGTGCATTATTCTTCTCCTGAACATGTAAGATCAGACAAGGAAATCATCCAACCATAGAATGAAGATCATTCGCACATAGAGTGAGTAAATGTAATTTTTGTAAAAGTTTAACCTCACATGTGACAATAAATTTCCTTCATGAAGAGGCGGATTCAACCTCACCTTATACACTGGGCAGCAACATAATCTGATCCACTGAATGATTTGAACAGTGTTAGATTTGTACGGACATCATATGTTAACTTTACACCTTTTCTGCAAAATAATGAGGAACAGGAGATCTGTCACTTAAAATCAACCAGAACGTCACCAATTACTACAATCATCTAAAGCAGGCAATTTATGCACTTGAAGAATGCTCATATGACACTGAACTCCACAAAAAAGCAAAAGAGGGATACCCATCCTCCACATCAGAGCTTAATCCACATTGTGTTTCACATCCAATTGAAACAAGATGAGCAGTACGCATTTCATGAAGTTCTGGTATTCCAATCTCTACCATCTGTAACCAGGTTCAGTTAGAAAGGAAATGAACATGCCTAACGTTGAGATGGTGTTCATCCAGGAGGAACAGGTTAAAATTAATAGCAACGCAATAAGAACATTGATAATGAAGAACTTACTTCACAGCCATGCGTCTTCATTAGAAGGTTAAGAATGTCCTCACACTTATCAGAGATGTCTGTTGAACTTACATCATTAAACCACTGCAGTGCAATCATCATTTGCAAATGAATGTTATTCAAGGAAGGAATAATGAAAGCAATGTGTGTCAGCAAAACAAAAGGTTTGATTACCGCTGAATACTTTCCCAGTCGCAGTGATCTCAAAGCATCTGTATTTTCATATGATGACAAATTTGGCAAGCAAGGAGGACTCTGCCCAAAACTACACATAATAAGCATAATAGAGGGTAGAAACTTCATTAAATGGATAACCAGAATTCATAACCCAGTCCCCCCAATTAATATTTAAATTTAGCATACAGGACCTGAGAATGACAAAAGTAACTGTACGCTCTGAGTGAAAGGGCTTCTAGCAGTAATAGCTAATTGATATTGAATAAAAACATCAGGAGAATTGTATTATCGTAACAGATATGGATGATAAAGGCAAAAATACTTGCGGTCCTCACCAACACATGACCATATCTAGATGCAGAAAGCAAAGAACTATATTATTGACGTCTTGAAAGCAATAAAGTGATGAATTTAGTGATGCAAGAAACCATTACGAACCTCCTAAAAGGTTGACAATAATACAGTTAATGATAGGATCAATGAAACTTAAGAATTGAGAGAAACAGGGGTAAAATGTAAAGCATTTGATTTTTTTTAGAAGATGTGATAAAATGTACGGTACCGGATTCAAGCTGATTCTATTCTCAGGAGAACAGCCCAAGATTGCTGAATATCTGCAGGGCAACAAATGCAAGATAACTAAGATTTTCTACAGAATAACTAACACACAATAATTCAGCTAATTAACTAAAAGGATGGGCGGAGTTCACAATGTCAAAAAATCAGCCATGCCACATGCTCAGACTTTTGGAACTGAGATCACCAACAAGCAAAAACGATATTGTCAACCACCAGAGTTCAACCAAGTAGCCAAGGAGGTAGGAGTACCTTCTTATCATAAGGTTCAAATCCCAATACGTATGTGGCAGAGGGAGTTGAAAATATTTATACTTTGCAATGTAACAAAAGAAAAAAACAATATTTTCTCTGATAATGCCAAGAGAAGACTTAAAAGTGAAATAATTTCCAGTAAAATCTGAAAACTATGGCTTGTTATATCCAATTTCTATACACCTGGTCAGATTTTTGAGGAACTCTTTAAAAATCAAAATATTGTAACCATGCCTATAAAATCCAGTGTATAATTGAAATACTTACATTAGCATGACATCCTCCACAGAAGATGCAAGTGGTCCAATAATTTCCACTGTCCCAGAATCACATAAGGAACTATAGAGCATAGAAGCCGGTGAAATAGGGTTATAAAGAAATCTCTAATTCTCAAAATTAGTCATTGTTAACAACGAACCATACAAGATTACTCAGTACAAGAGTAATAACAGAAAGGTCCGTGGTAAAACTAAAACTAGGTAAATGTTGAAAGCTTACCCTCCTATATCTGTTCGATCATATGTTGTTTTCAATCCCACAATACCACAGAGTGAAGAAGGTATTCTGACAGAACCTGCATTTTCCACAGAACATTAATCCAGAAGTAGGTAGCAGAGAAGTATCTAATGCGAGATTGACAAAAATAAAATTATTAGCACAACCTCCACCATCTGTTCCCAAAGCAGCAGGGCACAGTCCAGAAGCAACAATTGCTGCTGGGCCTGATGAGGATCCACCGGTGTATCTATCCAAGTCATGTGGATTTCTTGTTGTTCTGCATCCAAATAAAATTTCTAAGGACTGTAGACTGACCATGCAATAAAGATAAATCAAAGAGAAAGACAATAGAAACAATTAATATATTATATATATTAAACTATATGTCCAAAATGACTTAGAGTCACATTTCAAGTAACAAACTGACCCATAATTTGAATTGTTTCCAGTTGTTCCCATGCCTATCTCATGCATATTTGCCTTTCCCACAAAAATCACACCACAACTTCGCAATCTAGAAACACTAACTGCGTCCTTTTCAACTGGTCGAACTTCATGGATCCACGTTGTTGCACCTATCATTATGATATGCTAGTTTTACGACTAGTTCAAAGAAATCCTTAAATAAATGTAAACCAAACATTTAACTTCTTGCAAATACTTACCCTTAGTTGGATATGGATAGCAATCTATATCATCCTTGATTGCAATGAAAATGCCATCCAAGATGGATATGGGATTTCCTGCAGAGCAACCACGTTTAAATCTCATTAGGTGATATTTAAAGTTCATTCGGCGATAGATCATCACGTCACGAAGATAATTCATCAAAAGTCAGCAATACCTTCCTCAAACCTCCTTGTAGAAGCTGCAGCCAGCTGCCTGACTCTCTCCTCATCAAAAGAAACCAACAACGGCATCGGTGGCTCCTTCTTTTGAAACTCCTTTATTACTGAGATTATGTGCTCTGCAACCTTTATAAAATAAAAATGAGTTCTTTACTTTAAAATTTGAAAGAAAGGAGATCAAGCCCATAGTAGTATGACATACCATAGATGGGGTTACAAGCTTTGAACGGTAAACATGTGCATAATCACGTATCTTCCAATACCTAAATGAAGAAGCCAGGCCCTCACTCCAGCTGCTAGAAGGATCATAGACAGGAAGACACTTCAAGGCTGACTCAACTCGTTCTTCAGGTTTTCCTTGTTCATCGAGGATAAGAATACCAGGTTCTGGCTCTGCAATTTCGTAATACTTGCTTTGTGTAGCTCCAGTATACAATTCCACTACTTATTGGAATTAGATATGCCATCAACATCATTTAAAACAAAATTTAACTGCAGCAATCCACCTTCACATGTTCCCTTGATAAAGCAATCACTTTCTTTCCATAAATTATATGAAGCTTGAAATATTCTGGAAAGTGAGATATTAACTTTATAAAAGGTCTAGAAACAGGTTTACCTCACAGGTATATAGCAATCTAAATTTATCTACTCAAAAGCTAAAGTGAGAACTTCTCCATGCCTCTCGGAGGATTTAATATAAGATGAGCACACTAAATTACACTTAAGGAACAAGAGGCATATGCATTTGCTTTATGCACTCATAATCTCGTCCCTGGGGTTAACCAATTCAAAATGAAATGGAAAAATGAAAGCTGCACTGTATCTTTGACAAAAGAAGAGGGATAAAAAGTGTCAGCTCGTTGTACAGAAGTGAAGAATATAAATAACAATCCTGTAGTTTTGTCTATCCTCCAATAATACTATCTCAACTAGCCATTGATGTGGAATCTACATATGTCCTGCATAAGTCTCATTTGAACTCTACGCCAATGAAGAGATCCATGAAGTGAAGACAAAGAGCTTCCAGCCAGAGGTACATGGTCCACAAGAGATGAGGTCAATTTCCTCAACCAAAGGTTCCCTAACCATCATTCATTTTAAATGATGATCATGTAGCTCAAGCTTGCAAATTTTTACACATGCAGGCGCAATATATGAACACAAATTTCCACTATATACCCTCGTCTACATAGAGAATGTGGCAACAAACCTTGAGGAGGAAATTCAGGTTTAAACATGGGTTCTTCTGGAATCTTTGTGTTTCGCAGCAACTGATAACAAAAAGCATTCAAAGCCATCATAGTCAATTATCTTTGCGATTGCAGTCAACAAAGGTTCCAATCCGCAAAGAAAAAGAAGTTTTAAAGGCAGACCTCATTAATCTTGTTTTGCTTCTTCAAGTACGATATGATCAAAGACCCTATCACTGGAGCTTCAAGAAACCTTACAAACAACTTGAATATCCAGCCAGTTAGATGTGGAGCTGTGTAATTCAACAAGACGAGTTACATAATATTTTTCTTTTATTGACAAGCTTATAGTTCCATTTATACATAACAGTACTTGGGGAGGTAAAGGCATAGATGCCCACATAAAGGATGAGAAGAGAGACCTTGGATGATCTCAGGCTCGTACTTGACAGAGGACAGGTCCAAATCTTTAGCTGGAGCCATTATTCTTTTCTTTCCCATTCTTAGAAGACGAAGTATACTGTCAATTGATCAAACAAAAGAAGAACATAGAATTCTTACACCAATTCCACATTAAAACTCAAAACAAAGAGAAACATATAAACAAACAAGCACACAGTCAAGCACTTCATTAATGAGACACAAACACAACTGGGTCCTGTTTCTAAGAAACGAAGTTGCTTGCTTGATCATTCCTTTCAGATCAGATTCGTTTCTTGATTACAGAAAACATGGGTTTTTTCTGGTCTCCGCGAGTGCACTAAAGAATTCATCAAAGACTAAAATTCGCTTACTTGTTAGTTGGTTTCAGTAATCATTTCTTAGGATGAGAACTCACCTCAAAAACTTGTAAATGTTTCAGTAACTTCAAACAGAATGCCAAAGGACAGAACTTGAATGCGAAAGGAAAGAGCTTTTATTGATTGCAAAAGGTCTGAGAATTTTGAGGTCGTGGCTTTTTGTGATATAAACAAGAATTGAAGTCTACGGTAGTTGTCAGAAACCAAATGCTGGTTTTGACTTCAGACAGTCTTTCAATTGGCTAGCCACCCGCTTTCAAAACCACATTTAAATACTACAAAGTCTTACATCATTCTCAGCTTTATTCTCCTCTGTTTCTCGTAGCTTCCCAAAGTTGCTATCTTCTTTTTAATGGTTGTTTGTGTTTCTTAAGGTAGTGTTTCCCAGCTACCTACTTGATTTTTATACGGTCAATTTTACCGTTTAATCCCAGTAACTATTTCCATAGCTTATGGACATATAAAACTTGATATTATCTAAGCAATTCTTTGTCTGGGACTCTGGATACAGAGCAACCTTTTGTGAGAGATATCAACTGTAAACCTTTCTTATCAAACTTTACCTATCGTATCTTCGAACTAAAACTGGGACAAAAGCAATTTCCTGATTTGGACGTCCTTTAAAGGATTGTCATCTCCATTTTTTTGGTTGATGGATGCTTCAAAATGCCTTGTTCTTTCCACTTTCCAGGACCAGGATCATGTTGTTCATAGTCGTATTCACCATTAGCACCTTATTTTCATCATTTCACATTAGATTCCTTTTGTTTTTTCATTTTCAAAGAGTGGTTGGCTTAGTTTTAGCATAATAATGACTTAAATTTATTATTTGATGCACAAGATAATGACCTAGATTATATATGCACGGCACCCTTGGGAATTTGGGATAAAGATTGCAACTTGATTTTATAGGATCTACCACAATCCCGAACACGACGGCCTCGAGGAATTGAAATCATCTTTATTAGCGCATACTGTATCGCAGTTGAGTTAGGTCAAAAGACTCGAAACCAAAAGAATATTAACTTAGAATACATGAATCTTTTAAAAACATAAAGTTAAACACGAAGAATTTGAAAGATAATTGAAAGAAATTTTTCTTACTCGTAAAAGAATTTAAAATTTAATTTAAAAATTTTGTTAAATAAAAATTAATTGATTTATTTTAGTTTATAAAAAATTATTAATTAATAAAAATTGATATGACCAATTTTTAACAACAAAGAATTATTAAAATAATTAAACAGAAAATTTGAAAACTGAATTAAAAAATAAGAAGTTTCTAGATTTTTATGCTTAAACTAACTAAACTAGTTAGAGTTTTTAATCAATGAAATACTTCATATTATTATAAGCAAAAGTAGCTAGAGAATGAGTTTAAAATCCCATAATTGATTTGAGATTTTGCATGATATGTGTGTTTAGAAGAAGATTTTGAAAATCAACAATTATGTTAATTCGGTTAAAATCTTAATAATTAGTCAAGAGCTTTAAGGTTTGACAATTGGAATGAAGATGAACCATACATGATTGCTTTAGCCTGATTTTTTTTTTTTTTTGGATGATGTGAATGAATTGTCGATGTAGTTCTCATAAGTTACTTTGTTTATAAAGAGGGATTAATTGTGAGTTAATAATACGGCTAGAAAATGCCAATTAGCTTGTAGTTGCCACACCCCTTTCCCTAAAGCTGTAAAAGAGTCGATTATTTAGTCTCATGATTGAAATCAAACATCATTATGTTGAATCAACATAGGTCATTATTTTGATGCATTTTATCTAAGTAGACTTTTATCAAGAAAAACACAGCTGTCAAATTAAAAAATAATAGTAGTTGTATGAGACCTTATTGAGAACAGGTCTCTTTTTTGTGTCGGCATAGGTTCTTCAAAGAAAGGGAAAAATATGGCTAGGAAAAAAAAGGTGGCTTTCCCCATTTCTTGACCTATGAGTAGATCTTACGGTAGAGTACATAACAACTTGGTATCAAAGCCACTTATCATGGGTGACTCAGAAAGCTTAGTCAACAAAATTGAGGCTTTTATACAAACTATGGTCATGAGGGAATAGGCATTGCAAGAATAGATGGAGGAACTCACATGCCTTGTCCATAGATCGGGGAAGGATTCAAGGAGCAATGCTAGTGGTTTTAGCAGTAGCAACCGATGGAGCTGAAATTGTTCCAAGGAAAGAACAAATGGACAAGTCAAGGGTCAGTCAGTACCACACTACTCCAAGCTTGAATTTCCTACTTGTAATAGGTCAGAAGACAACCTTGATATGGTTATGAAGGTGCAAACAATTTTTGTGAATCAAAAAATCCAAGAGAGAGAAAAGGTGAGATTGGTAATCTTCTACTTGGTGGGGGAATCGCAACTGTAATTTTACCAATTCAAGCAGGAGGAGTTGGAATTGGAATGGGAAAGATTCAAAGAACATTATCTCATAAAGTTCAGATCACCCATGAGCAATAATCCTTTAGGGGAGTTGGCAAATTTTAAGTAAACAGGAACTATAGAAGATTACCATCGACAGTTTCAATCCTTGTTAGCAAGGACTGCATACTTGAACCCCCTTAGTTCAAAAGGTGAAATTATTTATAGCAGGATTGGTGGAGAGCCTTCGGATCGAGGTAGAGATGCAACAACTCGATCATTTAGGAGTGTCGATGAATATGGCACGGGTTTTAGAGAGGCAACAGTAGTTTATTACAAGGCAGCTCTAAATTTTCGACTAGATGGACAACCCCTAAATTAATCGCAACAAGCATTGCTTCTACTAGGAATCAAAGCACCAAAGGAGTGAGTGGAGGAAGGAAACCAACAAAGTCAACTTCTAGCAGTTCAGAAAGCACCCCAGCGCCATTTTTGAAGAGGCTTTCAAGGGAAGAGATGGCAAAAAGAAGGGTTGAAGGCTATGTTTTAATTACCATAAAACTTACTCAACGGGACATAAGTGCAAGAAGCCTTTTTGGATTGAAGTGCCTAACTCAGATATGAGCACGAGGAAGAGGTAATAGGTGACTAAAAAATTTTGTTACATATTATAAGTGGGATTTGAATCTCACAAACAATACAATTCAAGTACTATGGCTAGGTCATTGATGTGACTATTGGTGGATGTGGGGAGCACTCATAATTTTATTCAAGAAGGAGTGATACCTAAGATTAGTATTATAGCAAGGAAGTGGTATTTAAGCACTAATGGCTACGTCATCGATGTGGCTATTGGTGGATTTGGGAAGAACTCACAATTTTATTCAAAGAGTGATACCTAAGATTGGTATTACAACAAGGGAGTGGTTAGGATAGCAGGTGGCAGCGGCCAATGGAGAAAAGGTGCCCGATTTGGGTATCTACAAGTTGGTAACTCTATATATTGATTTGATTCTTTTACTACTGACCTTTTTTCTATTCCCTTGGATAGTTTTGATATTATTTTAGGGGCTAAATGGATGCATACGTTAGGCCCTATGCTATGGGATTTTGGGTGTTTAATGATAAGTTTTATGCTGGATCGGAAAAAGGTGCAGTGGAAGGGACAATTTCCTAGTGTTGAATTGAGAGTATCAATAATGAAGGGATAACATTCGACCTCTGTCGCTAGAGAAAAATTATTGGCAGAATTTGTAAATTTGTTTACAAAACCTTCAGGGTTACCACCAAGTTGAAGTTGTGATCACAGAATTCCTTAAATGTCAGGATTTGTACCGATGATGGTGCAATCTAACTGTTATCCTCACCTTCAAAGGATGAGATAAAGAAGCAATGTGAGGTTATTCTATAACAAGGAATAATAAGGCTAAGTCGATCTCCCTTTTCTTCATTGGTACTACTGGTGACGAAATATGATAGGACATGGAGGTTTTTTGTGGACTATATGGAGCTTAACAATCACACAATAAAAGGTAAGTTTTTATCCCAATAGTGGATGAGTTATTGCAACATCCCACTACCATAGAGTATATACCCGAACATCCAAGGACATTTAAGCACATATCTTATGATAATGGTATGTTAGAGCAAAAACAAATCTAACTTACACATGGCATCAACTAACTTAATTAAAAGTCATCAAATTTTAAAACCATTCATTGCATTCATTCGCGAAAGCTTACACTGTATTTTACAAACTTTATACAAGTTCTAGACAAAAACTACAAAATACAAAAGTACAACTCTTCTGATGTCAGCTGACAGACCTTTGAGTCATAACTAAGTTCAAAATGTTCCTCTAGTCTAGTTATGGGACTATGTCTCCTGTTTCGTACCAGAAAATCCACGTTGCAATTTTTATGAGTTTTGCGAATTCAATGAACGAACCATCATCGATGATTTCACCTAATTCATATACACAAATCACATATTTTACATATATTCATTCAAATAATGCATAATCCAAATACTCACATTATCATGGCATATCATGTTTTCAGCACAAATTTAGAACATATTCGTAATCACAGAGATTTATACAAATGTAAATGTATATGAGACTCCAGATTTGTTATTATTGCTGTGACCGAGTGCCTATCACATACGTATACAGATATTGGCCCATTGGGCTCAGTCAGAACAAAATTCAAGGAGCAAAGCTCTACGTGCAGAATACTGAGCTTAAAGCTCTATCAAACTGGCAACTCCAATCACAACGCCTTTATCTGAGCATGCATTTTATGAAATGCATAAATTACAGAATTTACTATGTATAACAATCACAAATGATGCATAATCAGAATCTCATAATCATCGGACCTAAGTACGACATTTAACTTTTGTTGAGAATTCAAATATCATACAAAGATTTTCAACAATTCATAACACTTCCAATACATACCCAAATATTAAACTCCTAGGACAATTCATGTCCGAGATTCAGAACACAATCAGTACATATCAAATTCAATTAGTCATTCTCATTCACATACAAGTAGCACTTCAATATCACATTCATCAATCAATACCTCAGACCTTCATGTCCAGAATCAATACACAATTCAGTACACATTCATCAATATCAAATTCAATTCAGTACTAAATAAAACATATCAAGGTGAGACCATCTTAGGTTACTCATAGTATACTCTAATATGTCATTGCCTGGATGGTCTGGCAATGTCTGATTGGCATCTAATGTGCTCCTCTATAACATACACAACACATATCACAATATTGCACAATTATGCACTCATTAATGAGCATTCATGTATACTGAATATGTACAATGCATGTTCATGACAATTATGGGTTTTCAATCATTAATCTTATCACAATAATCATTTGGATATCCATTTTCAATTGATTAACTCAGATTTGTCTAAAGATACACTTTTGGGTCCATTTTGCACAATTATTTTTATCAAGAAAGTGAAGGAATTTGGTAATACTTCCTTCTAACAAATTATTCTCCTATGTCTTAAGTCTATTGATACCAATATAATTCAATTTGGTTCATTATTCTATGAGTTATGCTCAACATACTACAGACTGTGTACATTTGAAAATTTTGGCTAATGCATAATCATGCATGCAACTTGTTCAACTCATATTTCTCAATTCCAATATCCACAAATTACAAACTTAATACCAATCGAAAGCTAAGGGAATAAGCTATAACTTTTGTGAATACACCTTTGTCTGATTCGACCTATATCAATACAGTTTATTCAATAACAACAAAACATGATTTCTGTCCCTAGTAGTGCTACTGCCTAAGCCAATACTCAATTTCAAGACCCTTAAGGACATAATTCAAATTCAATTTCTCTTAATATTTGTAGCCAAATGTCTCTACTTCAATTTAAATTAAGAATCATTTCATTTGGAAATTTATTGATCAAAATATAGCCAAAATACCAAAGCATGTTCAATAAAAATATTCCAGTTATCAAATTCCAGCACACCTCAGCATTTTTATCATAGCACCCTCTTTCGGGATAACTTTGCATGATAATTATGACAAGGAAAATGGTGTATTTCAGTAACACTTTCTTCTAGACAATTGTTCCACTATATTTCCAGTTTCTAATAACACCAAAAGCATACAATTGGATTCAGTATACTGAAAGTTATACCCAAAATAATTTAGACTGTTTTTAAACTGTAACATAACTCCTAACTCTACTTCCAGTAAGATTTTGAAATGCTTAGAGGTAGAATTAACATTTGACTTCTCAAGAAAGTTGTAGACATATGTCTCTAGTTTAATCTGAATCAAGAATCAACACATTTAGAAATACACAGATCAAGTGATAATCAGAATACCAAGACATGTTCAGTGAAAGTTTTCCTATTCATAATATTCCAGCACACTTCCATATCAACATCTTATACAATCTTTCCTAATTCAATCATCATAAATTCTCTATCATAACATGCTATAAACACTAATCATTTACTTACTTGTTTAGTTCAAATCCCAGCTCAAAAGTCACTCTAAATCAGTACTCCAAACATGCAAAATCATCACACATTCAAGGTGAAAACTTGAAAGATTTCAGCTAGGACAAGGCAACTATGTTCTGATTCCCTACTTAATTTTGTGAGGGTGAAGCACGAATTGTTGGTGCAAAAATCAGACATGAATATAAACAAACATAGGGAGGTGCAAGGAAGAGTGTTTTGGTGGTGTGTGAGAGGAAGGAAGAAGAGAAATGATCATAGTTGGAGTTGCTCTTATTGAAACTTACACCTAAGGTGTTAGGTGTCATCCAATGGAATGGTCATATGTCTTATGGCATGATCAGCACTTATCACGCATAGGTGTTGCCAAATGTCTCCAACTAACTAGGTCACTTGTCTATTAATCAACTATGCCATTTGTCATCAACTTACCAGCCCATTTGTCACATAATGATTGATCCATTTGTCACTTAATTACTAGTCCATTTATCACCAATTTAACTATGCCAAATGTCATCAATTTTAGGCTAAATCATTCAAATTTTTCATGCATCAATTTATTCTACCACTTGGCATTTGTCCTAGTCAAAATGTACCCCAAATTTTTGGAATTTTCTAAAATTCACCAAAATTTCCGAAACAACAAGTAGCAACACCAAATCAATTTTTAACACATTTAAACCACAATTCTCAATATAATCATATTTATAAATCAATTATACCTGAAAATGTCAATGAATACATGTGCAATCATATTCATGTGCAATAATCAAAATTCTTATGTTTGTGCAAAAATATGCAAAGCATGATATGTATTTTCTAATTTCTCATAATTCACTATTCTCGCCTTAACATGGGTAACGGGATGTTACAAATAATGCCTAAAAAAATTTGAGACCATCACATTTAACAATAACTAGCTCTCTTATTTAAGTTAGATTTACCTTAATTATATTTTATAATTCCAGTTATTGCTTCATGAAAATCCTTGTATTTTTTTGTTCTCCAAATCAAGTTGATAGTATAGTCAAATACACTCTTGAAGAATGAG
>JANIHZ010000209.1:66306047-66329086 GCA_027478365.1 Erythroxylum rufum | reverse complement strand
TTATAACTTCCCATTGAGTTAAGAGCATTCCAAACCTCCTCCGGCTGTACTGGTTTGGACAGAGAATCAACTGCATCTGGGCTC
The DNA here is from genome assembly GCA_027478365.1 of Erythroxylum rufum. NCBI lineage: Eukaryota > Viridiplantae > Streptophyta > Magnoliopsida > Malpighiales > Erythroxylaceae > Erythroxylum > Erythroxylum rufum. Next base: position 66,329,002 of record JANIHZ010000209.1, on the reverse strand, counting down.
AAAGTTAAGTGATTGTGACTTACCCTACTCTCGCCAGTCCCTTCAGAATGAGCAAACAAATCGTTGAAATAAGAAAAAACCTCATTCTTAATAGCTTCAGGTTCAACACACCAATCATTAGAACCCGTCAATTTTAACTTCTCAATTTTATTCCTTTTCCTGCGCACCACAGTTGTGTAATCAAAGCTAGAGAGCATTGCCATCCCTTCAATGCAACACCAGCTTGAATGCATTTCAACCATCATGATATAACATTCTCAGCCCATGTAAGATTTCAGACCAGGATGAAGGAAGCTCTATATAAGTAGAGAACCTAAAATTGCTATGTCCATAAATGAAGCTTATAGGACTAAATTGTCCTATTATCAAATCAGAACTTCATATTCTTCCCATTCCTAACTATGCTTTTCACGCAAGGGTGTAAGAAGTCTCTCAACCTCAACAATTGGTTAAATTTTCATTAGTAACTCCTACAAGGTTTGGTAAACTAAAACCGACGATCTTTAATAATATAAATTGTCGTCATCATCATTACACCTAGTCCGAAATTCCGTAATAAAGTAGGATCTGGGAAGGTCTGATAGTACACAATCTTACCCTTGCATCACTCTTTTATTGTCACATCTGCATGTGGGTCTACTGGAAACAACTTCTTTACTATGTATATCTTTAATGATATACATTGTATATCTAATAAATGATTATAAAAATTTTACCTAAAAATTAATTATAATAATAATTAAAAAGAATAGAAAAAAGGACATATTGATTTATAGTAGTTTAGTCAAATAACTCATAAACCACATCTACTTTTCAAAATTTACTTGAAAATTCACTATTTCTCCCAGAATATTTATAGTCGTCTTGCTTAGCTATAGGTAAAGAGTAACTTATCACAAATCTTGTTCAAAATTAAGAGTAACCATCACAAAGTGTACTTCCATGTAATTTCTCCGGTTATAATAATTGCACAATCATAAATTTCAAAACATTTCTCTTTTACTAACACTAATGAGCAAATATCCAATATATGTTATGCAATGTACATATGTTCTCTCTAGCCTCTTCAGGTTCTTAGAAATTCTCTAGTATATAAAAGTTCTTTTTCACAACTCAATTGCGATATATTTATACTCAAAATTGATCAAATGATCATTATACACATAAATTAGCTAATTTATAGCATGTTCGACTAGCTAAACACCTATGTTTAACTAGTCGAACACCAAGTGTTCAACTAGTCTATGTCTATTCGACTAGCTTATCCCCTAACCTAATAAACAACAACTATTGTGTAACGTTTTACTCTTTTTTCTAGATAGTCGATCCCATCCTTTAAGCTGGTTAAACCTAATGATTTATTCAAAAAATTTTATGCTTAAACCATTTTTATTCTTGATTCTTCACTTAACGATATCTTAAGTTGAGTTTATGCTTCACTATGCTTATGTTCTCCATCTCTTGATTGCTTAATTGGTTCAATTACTCATTTTCCTGTTTCATTAAACATCATCTTTCACATATTGATTAATTTCATTACAATAAAATCACTCATATTATCAAAAGTAATAGCAATATGTTCTGTTATTATTAAAATCATAAGTTAAGGCCTCGCTTGGTCCATCAATCCCTACTATTTTGAAGATGAAAAAATATTTTGTGATGTTAAAAAGATAAATAATATTGAGTATATCCCCTATGTCTAAATAATACATAATACATGCTCTCCCTTAAATCATGCACAATAATTGATCACATTTTAATAACACCATTCTCTCCTCTCTTTTTTTTTGGTAAATCAGAACTTTATAAATAATAAAAAGTTATGTACAAGCAAGAGCTACCAAAGGCAATCTCAAACACACAAAAACAAAATGGCGTGCATCTAACTGCCCTGCCAGCAATTGCTCCTAGTCAGGACTTAACCCATAGCCTGCCAGAATGGAGAATGACAAGATTAAGCTCAAAACAAATACCTCAAATGCCCAGTTATATGCCAAGCAATAAGACACCAACAACTACTACCGCAATATAACAGCAGATACCCAAAAAACACTAGTAAACACAAGCCAAACCCAGAGGCAATCATGGTAGCATCAAATCCTGATAATCTGTATGTATTTGGACAGTCAATGCCCATAGCAGCTGCCATAGGTAATGGAATACAGTGCAGAAACCATTGCCTAGCATAACTCCATGGAATCCAAATTGCAATTGGAACATCGTCGAAGCCCTTGAAAGTGTGGCCATCCAAGAGGGTTCATCCGTGGGGAAGTGAGACCGCCGAGTTGCACAGGAATATGCAAAAAAAAGGTTAGTGTATAATAGATCTAGTTACCTCTCAATGTGTGTAGGCTGAGATGCTCTAGAACTTGGAAGATTATCCTGGCTTGTAAGCTCTCTACCTCCATGGCTACACCCTTGAAGGTTCTTGAATTCCTTTCGGACCAAATGTGGTAAACCGTTGTGGAAAGAAGGATAGGGAAAAGGGGGGAAAGTGGAGGTGCTTGGTGGAACCAACAAAGGTTGGAAGGAAGGCTGGAAGGGTTGGGAATGGAGATTTGGAAACGGTTGAGACAATGGTCCCATATAGACTTAGAGAAAGGACAGTCAAAAAACATATGCTCATTGGATTCTATGTCCGACATACACAGTAAACAGTGGTTGGGCATATATAGAAAGTGAAGTTTATCCCTTGTTTGGAATTTGTTGAGGATTGCTAGCCAAAGAATGAAGGGACACCGTGGGCTGTTATTTTTAAACCAAATTAGGTTATACCAAGGTACATGTTGGGTTGAGGGTCTCATAAGTTTGTAAGCTGAACCATTGGCGTAAATCTTTGAGGAGCTAGGTAGCCATTCCAAGTGATCCGGAGAATTAGTCGGTTGATATTGAACAGGTTCAAAATTAGTAATGAGTTCTATAGGAAAATCCAGCCACCTCCACCCATTATTTGTGATTATATCAGACCGCCAAGAATCCTGCCATAAGAGAGTGGACTGCCCATTACCTATCCTAAATCTGAATTAATTCCCTAATTTTTCCCGAACACTTAAAATTTTCCTCCAACTCTAAGAGCTATTATTAGTAGGATGTGCACTCCAAAAGTTTTTCGTCTCAAAATAACCGTATGCACCCATCTCACCCACATGGCCTCCCTATCATGAAAAAGTAACCAAATCCTCTTCCCTAACAACACAAGGTTTCAGGTTGACAAATGTTTAATCCCTAACCCCCCCCCTCCTTTTTGGATTTAATAAGGTCACTCCATTTAATTTTGGATTGATGGTGACTATCCACCCACCCAGCCCATAGAAAATTCCTGAGTTTTGCTTCTAGTTCCTTGAGGATAGAAGACGGGAGAATAAAGTGAGAGGCCCAATACACTTGGAATGACGAAAGCACAAAGCTCATTAGTTGAAGTCTACCCGCATAAGAAAGACTTTTATGGATCTTTTTGTTTACTTTCGCATCAATCTTAGCCAATAAGGGTAAACAATCTCTCCTCGAAAGCCTATCTGTAATGAGAGGAACACCTAGATACTTTATGGGTAGGGAACCTTGCCTAAGCCCAGATAGTTGGGTCAGCTGGTTTGCCAAATGAGTCATGTCATCGGAAAGAAAAAATTGACTTTTAGAAAGATTCATATCCAATCCTGAAAATTGAGAGAAGGATGTTAGGCAATTGAGCAAAACTAGAATAGAACCGATGTCAACATGACAGAACAACAGCAGGTCATCTGCGAACAGGAGATGGGTGAGTTTAAGTTCTTTGCATCTCCAGTGGTATTTGAGGTAAGGATTTCTAACTATAAAGTCATTCAAGCTTCTGGAAAAAACTTCCATACAAATAATGAAGAGGTAAGGGGATAAAGGGTCTCCTTTTCTAAGTCCAGATTTTCCTTTGAAGAATTTGGAGGAAGATCCATTGATCAAAATGGCATACGAAGGGGAGGAAATGCACTCTTGGATCCAAGCTATGAACTTCGGAGGAAGGCTTATAGCTGCTAAGGAATTGATGAGGAAATCCCAATGGATGGAATCGTAAGCTTTTTGGAGATCAATTTTAAAGGCACATCTCTTTTGACCATTTGAAAGGTGGTAATTTTTGAAAATTTCCTCTCCTCCTTTTTATCAACATTAAAAAGGGAATATGAAATATAAATCTATAATCATCAAAAGGAAATAAAAAAGTTCCCCCTTCCCGTTTGCAAAACCTCTATCATATGGAAAAAAGGATATACAAAATGCTTTTCAAATAGAAGAGCAATTTAGAAGGAAATAAAAGAAGCCCATATACCAATTTAAAGATGACATATATTTCTCCCTAGGTACATATAAGAAAACTTAATATTTCTCCTTAGGTACATATAAGAAAACTTTCTCCCACTACATATGTAACATCCCATTATTCCATGTTAAGGGTTAGAACCCTATAATAGTGTACTTGAGAGATCATTGAGAAGTTAGAAAGTACATTTCATGATCAAGCATAATATAGCATACACAAAAATGTGATTATTACTCATTGCACTCATTAAAATGATTATACATGCATTCATTGACATTTTTCGAGTATAATTGATTTATAAATGTGATTATATTGAGAATTTTGGATTATACGTCTTAAAAATTGATTTGATGAGTATAATTATTGATCTAAAATTTTTGGTGAAATTTAGGAAATTTTCAAAATTATGAGTATTTATTGTAGCATCCCATTACTATAAGGTATATACCCGAACATCCAAGGACATTCAAGTATATATCCTATGATAATGGTATGTTAGAGAAAAAATAAATCTAACTTACACATGGCATCAACTAACATAATTAAAAGTCAAGAAAATTTTAAAACTATTCATTACATTCATTCACAAAAGCTTACACAATATTTTACAAACTTTAAACAAGTTTTAGACAGAAACTACAAAATATAAAAAACAACACTTCTGACGTCAGCTGACAGACCTCTGAGCCATAACCAAAATCCAAAAAGTTCCTCTAGTCCAGTTTAAGGAACTAAGTCTCCTGTCTCATACTTGAAAAGCCACGTTGTAATTTTTATGAGATTTACGAACTCAATGAGTGAACCATCATTGATGATTTCACCCCGGTCAAATACACAAATCACATATGTCATAAATATTCATTCAGATCATGTATAATCCAAATACTCACATTATCGTGGCATATCATGTTTTCATCACAAATTTAGAACATATTTGTAATCACAGAGATTTATACAAATGTAGATGCATATGAGACTCCAGATTCGTTATTATTGTTGTGACCGAGTGTCTATCACATACGTATACAGATACTGGCCCATTAGGCTCAGTCAAAACAGAATCACGGAGCATAGCTCTACGTGAAAAAACAGAAATTACAGAGCAAAGCTCTATATGCAAGTGCTTTCATACTGGCTACTCCGATCAAAACTCCTTTATATGAGCTTGCATTTTATGAAATGTATCAAATACACAATATGCCATGTACAACAGTCACATATGATGCACAGTCAGAATCTCATAGTCATCGGACCTAAGTCTGGCATTCAACTTTCGTTGAGCATTCAAATATCATTCAGAATTCAAAATTATCAAAGCAATCAGAACACTTCTAATATATTCCTAAATATTAAACTCCTCAGACTTTAAGTTGACTCACAGTACACTCCAATATGCTATTGCCTGGATGGTCCGTCAATGTCTAATTGACGTCCAATGTGCTCCTATATATCATACAAAACACATTTACAAATATCACACTTTTGCACAAATGTATAAGCATGCCTTTATGCACATCTATGTATATCAAAAATGCACAATGCATGTTCAATGACAATCTCGGGTATCTTATCGAATTCTTATTACCATATCATTCATATATCAAAACCCTCATTAATAATTTGTACGTAGGGTTTGGACCATAATAAAATAATATGAAATCAATTTCATAACCTAATTGATCACTTCAAATTTTCTACCCATATGATTTTGGGTCAACTTTGTATAATTAATCTGATAGGGTACATGACAAAATTAGGCAACACTTCCTTCTGGAAAGTTATTCTACAATGTCTTAAGTTTCTAATGACTCCAAGATCATCTAATTTGATTCAGTATTCTATGAGTTATGCTCACAATACCACAGGCTATGTATATTTGAACTTTTGGCTAGTACATGATCATACCCTCTAATTGTACAACTCATATCTTTAATCTCAGATATCCAAAAATTACAAAATTAGTACCAATAAAAAGCTAACATAATGAACTACAACTTTGGTGAAGACACCATTTTCTGATTCAACCTACATCAATTCATTTTCTTTGAAAAACTCAGGACATGATTTTTGTCCCTTGTAGTGCTACTGCCTAAGCCAAAACTCAATTTCAAGTGAAATTTTAAGACCCTTAAGGACAAAATTAAAATTCAATTTCTCTTAACATTTGTATCCAAATGTCTCTAGTTCACTTTAAATCAAGAATTATGTAATTTGGAAATATATAGATCAAAATATAGCCAAAATACCGAAGCATGTTCAGTAAAAAGATTCTTATCAAATTCTAGCAGACCTCAGCATTTTTATCCTAACACCCCTTTTCGGGACAACTTTGCATGATCATTATGACAAAGAAAATGGTGTATTTAAGTAACACTTTATTCTAGACAATTATTCCACTATGTTTCCAGTTTCTAATAACACTAAAATCGTACAATTTGATTCAACATACTGAAAGTTATACCCAAAATAGTTCAGACTGTTTTTTAAATTGTAATAGATCGAACTCCTAACTCTACTTCCAGAAAGATTTTGAAATGCTTAGAGATAGAATTAACATTCGACTTCTTCAAGAAAGTTGTAGAAATATGTCTTTATTTTAAGCTAAATTAAGAATCAGCTCATTTAGAAATACACAGATCAAGTTATAATCAGAATACCAAGACATGTTCAGTGAAAGTTTTCTAGTTCATAATATTCCAGCACACTTCCACATCAACATCTTATACAATCTTCCCTAATTCAATCATCACAAATTCTCTATCATAACATGCTATAAACACTAATCATTTACTTACTTGTTTAGTTCAAATCCCATATCAAAAGTCACTATAAATCAGTACTCCAAACATGCAGAATCATCACACATTCAAGGTGGAAACTTGAAAAATTTTAGCTAGGACAAGGACTATGTTATGATTCTCTACTTAATTTTGTAAGGGTAAAGCAAGAATTATTGGTGCAATAATCAGACATGGACATAAACAAACATAGGGAGGTGCAAGGAAGAGTGTTTTGGTGGTGTGTGAGAGGAAGGAAGAAGAGAAATGACCATAGCTAGAGTTGCTCCTGCTGAAACTTACACCTAAGGTGTTAGGTGTCATCCCATGGGATGGCCATATGTCTTATGGCATGTTCAGCACTTATCAAGCATAGGTGTTGCCAAATGTCTCCAACTAACTACGTCACTTATCCATTAATCAATGCCATTTATCATTAACTTATAAGCCTATTTGTCACACAATGATTGATCCATTTGTCAATTCATTACTATTCCATTTGTCACCAATTTAACTATATCAAATGTCACTCAATTATAGGCTAAATCATTCAAATTTTTCATGCATCAATTTATCCTACCACTTGGCGTTTGTCCCAGTCCAAATTTACCTCAAATTTTCGGAATTTCCTAAAATTTACCAAAATTTTCGAAACAACAAGTAGCAACACCAAATCAGTTTTTAACACATTTAAACCATAATTCTCAATATAATCACATTTATAAATCAATTATACATGGAAAATGTCAATGAATGCATGTATAATCATATTCATGTGCAATAATAAAAATTCTCATATATGTGCAAATATATGCAAAGCATGATATGTATTTTCTAATTTCTCATAATTTACTATTCTTGCCTTAACATGAGTAACGGGATGTTACAGTTATTGGATTAGTAGCATAGAGCACGATATTTCACAAAATTAGATCTTCTTTTAGGATACCATCACGTTAGAATAGAACGTCAAGATATAGAGAAGACAGCTTTCAGGACACACCATGGGCATTTTGAATTTCTAGTACTACCCTTTGGGTTGACCAAAGCTCCATCTACTTTTCAAAGGTTAATGATCAAGGTGTTTAGGCTTATTTGCGTAAGTTTGTTCTAATCTTCTTTTATGACACTTTTATATATAGTTAGACTTGGATTGGACATATTCAGCATATGAATTTAGTTTTTGAATTGTTGTGAGCTCGCCATCTTTTTCTTAAGAAATCAAAGTACACATTTGGGGGAGAATCAAATGACGTATTTGCTCATATTATTCATGGTGAAAGAGTGGAAGCAAATATAAACAAGATTAAGGCGATAGTAGAGTGGCCAGTACCATAATAGGCCAAGGTTCTCAGGGGCTTATTGGGATTAGCAGGGTACTACAGGAAATATATAAAAAAAATTATGGGCAAATAGGGGCACCTCTGACTAGCCTGTTGAAGAAGAATGCATCGCAATGGGAGAATGAGGCCTATTCAACCTTCTCTAACTTGAAGAAAGCTCTTCCTGAAACCTTTGTTTTGAGGTTGCATAATTTTAAGGAAGAGTTCATGGTGGAATGTGATGCCTCTAGTGGTGGTATTGGAGCGGTCCTACAATAACAAGGCCATCCAATTGCATTTTTCAACAAAAAATTAGTAGATCATCATTATAAACTCACAGTGTATGAAAGGGAGCTTATTGGTCTTGTGAAAGTTGTGATCCACTAAGGACCATATTTTTAAGGGAGGTGTTTCCTCATCAGGACTGATCACTTCAGCCTAAAATTTTTGTTAGAACAGAGGTTAATCACTTCACTGCAACAACATTGGATTAGTAAACTAATGAGTTTTGATTTAAGGTGGAGTATAAAGCAGGGTGACTCAACCAAACTGCCGATGCACTTTCCTGATGTGATGAGGGTGGTGGCTAGCTCTTTGATCTTTCTAAGCTACGAGTTGACATTTTTTATGCCCTTTAATAAGAAGTGAAAGCCTTGAATGGCTTGAAACAGCAATGGGACAACATAAAGAAGGCAGAGGCTGGAGCTGCTAGGGAAGTGAGGGATGACTTGATCTTTTGCAAGGGAAAGGTCTATTTGTTGTCCAATTCTCCGTTGGTGCAAACCATCCTCTTAGGCATTCATAATATGACACATGAAGGGCTGCAAAAAGATTTTGCAAATGGTGCACATAAATTTTTTTTGGGAGGGAAAGAAATCAAAAGGAGCTAACTTTGTGCAGAGTTGTCAGTTTTGTCAACGCAACAAGTGGAAACCTAAACCTTGCAAGGCTTCTACTCTTTTGTGGCCCCAATATGTATAAACTGATATTTCAATGCATTTTATTAAAGTAGACTTTTATTAAGAAAACAAAGTCGTCAAATTAAAAAAACACCAACAACTACATAAGATCCTATTGAGGAAAGGTTTCTTGGTTGTGCCGGCGTAGGTGTTGGATTTCAAGTGTGAATAGAAATCCTACATTGAAAAGAGAAGAAATTAGTAAAGATATATAAGTGGAAAGAACCCATAAACTTAATGCCTTAAAGTTTTAAGTTTAAATGTAATGTCAAAACTCACGAGTATGTTCCCTCACTAGGTTCATGGTAAATGGTAAAGATCTCCCAAATAAATAGGCTCCGCAACGCCAACAATGGCTTCTTCAGAGAAAGGGGAGAACTCGGGTAGGGAAAAAGAGGTGGCTTTTCCCGTGATTAGATCCTACACTAGAGTACATAACAGCCATCTTTTATATTTCGGTGGAGCTGCATAATTGGTGCATATCAATGCTCGCAAATAGGAATAATCGTAGCTGGGTTATGAAAAACACTAAGTTTACTTTTCAAGTTTGTGCTGGTATGTTGAGTACTGCATCTTTTTATGTCATACATGATACTCATGCATGATTTTGCTTGCAGGTTATCGAATGCGGTTTATAATTGCACCAAACCTCCTTGATCTTCCTGCCATTTCTGTTCCTATGAGTTACCTTCAGTGTCTCACTTGACCCATGATCAACATCTTTCCATTATTTCAGGAGTTCAATGTCAAGCAAGCCAAATTTGTATGTTATGCTGGTTGGTTATGACAAAAAAGGAATTCCGATTGGATTACAAATAATTGGCTGTCCATGGGCTGAAGCAACAATTCTGCGTTTAGCCATAGCAATAGAGGTATATGTTATGAATTGAAATGTAGTTGTTTGTGCTTGGTTGGCACATTACTTGTTTAAAACATCATATTTTTGTTCTTCCAGGAGCTATGTGTCGAGTCCAAGAAGCAGCCATTATCCTTTTATGATGTCTTGAAGCCAAATTGAAGGATTGAATTTGGCTTGGAGCGGCTCATCGCTTCTTTCATGCGTCTCCCGAAAAGTTTCTGTTTCTGCTATTTTCAAGCTTGAGAAAGATAATACAGTATGATGCTTTACAGATAACTGATGATCGTCATTCTTATGAAATCTATCAAAAATTTTCTATGTTTACATTTTATCCTTAGAGCCTTCGAGTATGCTTTGAATGGTTCATTATCAACTCTGCAGTTGTCTCAGGTTCATTCACTGTAACTCATGTTTCATTTACAAGTTGGTGCCTGAAGCAACCATCAATTATTATAAAAAAACATACACGTGCAAATAAGATAGGATGTATACAGCCTTTTTCAATGCTTGAATGAAGATGTTTTTATGGTATCACTGAATTACTCCTCGAAAGATAACAAGTAAAGCATCTATTCTGACAATAACAATAGAAATAGCATAACAAAGACGTCATAGGATTCCAAGAATGGGCAACAATATTACATCATCACTACTAAACCCAGGTTCAACTTCAGGTCAATGTGTTCGGTCCTTTAGATTATCCTCCTCTGGAAAATTACTTGGTTGATCTAGGCCAGCAGGAATTTTTCCAAGATATTTAGTTGTTGAAGGATCTGACCCAGCCATGCTGGACAAAGAAGAAGAGAGCATAAGAATCTGAAACAGGACGATACATTCCTCGCCAGGTTTTACAAAACACAAGAAACTCACCTTCTGTCAACAATGATCATTGATCGAAGCTCGCAATTTGCAAAGCTGCGAGTACATATTAGAAACTATTTCTTATTACTTCAGGGAAAGATAAAACAACAACATAATGAGGAGCACCAATACACAGTATCTAGCATGTTAAAATGAAGGATGCATGCATTTCCCTAACGTAAACCACAACTTCCAACAAATATTTATGAGTTCTAAATAGAAAACTGAACCAAGATATTCATGCAGAAACCGTAGAGCACAACAGAGCAGAGAAGCACTTCCAGAATACATTTCCCTTTTGTTCAAAAACAATGTTATATTTGAAACACAATCATCTCCTGCTCAGCTAAAGTCTAAACAGAAGTAGAAAGCTATCATAGGATTTGCATCAGATCAGAACATCAAAATAAAGTAGAGGTTATGGAAATGTTCAGAACTTAAGCAACTATAAGAACCTAATGGCTATATCAGTGTATGATTTGAGAGAAAAAAAGCATGATGAAACTTGCCGCTGGCACATTTCTTTTTTCAGCAATGGATGACAGTCGCTCCCAAATGCATTTAAGGTATGGAACAAAACCCCACTATGAGTGACTATTGCAATCTCTTTCTCCTTCCTCGTCCACAACCTGTAATGCAAAGTATTCAGGCATGGTATGCAACTTCAAGCAAAATATGTAACAAATCTAATCCATTAAAAATTACCACCTATGAAATGCTTTAAAGATGTTATTTTATCCCAGGAATGATCTGAACTTGCATGGTCAAGAATAGCTCAGGAACTCTTATCTATAAACGTATGGCAATGCAACAAGGATGTGACAATCTGAATGTTTTAACCTTCAAAAAGCTTAACAGCATTACTAAGATGTCTCTTGCAAACAAATATGAACTGAAGTTTCTTAGTTGGTGGAATTCGAAACAATCAGTTACTTGGCGCCAAGAAGATTCAAGTTGCATCAATATGTGGCATAGCTTCTAGTTGCAGTCCGAAGATAAAAGCCTGTTTATGCTCTTTGGCACGTCTATAAAACTATCCTTACACAACCAACGCCATATGAATGCGAGTAATGATCAACCAACCAGTTCATGAACTTCAATCCCCTGGCAGCAAGTTCATCAGAAGTCTCTCTCACATCGGCCTTCCACAATGTGTCCTCATCAGTTTCTATCTGAACAAAACCACAAATGGGTAATTGAATGGAGCAGTAACATAAAGAAGAAAAGAAAGAATTAGGCAAGTAACCAAACTTGGCCAGATCCATGATTAGAGAGTTTATACTTGCCGGTGAAAAATCAATTGCAAGAAAAAGTAATTGATAGCTGCTGACATTTTGCCTCCCATGACAAGGACAAATACCCTGTGGGAAATAACTACAATTAAGGATGCTTTTATGGACTTCAAAGTTGACAAGCAGATGTGGAACATTGAAATCTTTTATTCTCTATGAGAGGGTGTGGGAATGGATATCATTGCATCAGCTCAAACATCCATAAATTGAGTTAAGCATCAAGCTCTAGACTTAATTAGAGTGTGTAGTCGTTGATAGCATACTGAATAGTTCAGTTTATAAGTACATGATATCAAAGGAAACATAGAAAGAGAACATAGTAGACGCACCAAACGATCTCTACAGTGTTCCACTGCAAGAAATGGTGGGGAATTGAGACTTGAAATTGCTGCTCTACCACTGTTTCCAGCATTTGCCACCATAAGTGGCAGTACATCCATCCTATCAGTGTAGTCCCCACCACCAAAAACACCAACAGCTGTCTGCAATGTTCTGCAGGTCATAATGGTCACGTCCTAACAAGACTTTTTTCATCTAACAAGCATAGTTTGTAGACCTCTATCCAAGTGAATACTTTATGATTATTTTCATCTAACAAACAAAGCCCAGAATTCAAAACTAACCAGTACCTTAGCAAGGGAGAAACAATAACCAAATCAATCCTTTTGGAAAGCCCACACGCTTGCACATGATTACGCAGATGGTCAACCTATACCATAAGAGTGCACAGTTTTCACGAGACTTGAACTTAAAGGAGCAAGTTTTCTTCAGGAATACGTAGAACGCAAGAATGAGTTCATTTTTCTTTAATATAATACCTGCTGCCAGCCTAGGGGAGTAAGGGGTGCATCAAAATATTCAGGAGAATAGTATGCTTTGGAGTTCTTATTTCCCTCAGCATTGTGTGTTCCTTGTGCATGCCTCACCTGGATGTATGGTTTTATAAATGACTTAATTTGCAGCCAAAAGCCAAGAAAAGAAGGAAAGTCATCTTTGAGGTCTTTCAGACCATATACGCCAGCATCTTCATATCCGGATATGAATAATTAAAACTTCAATACCAACCAGATGAAGAGTTTTGCAGCGGTGCAATGGAAACAAACTTGGACCTGGATCGCTACCCATTATCTGCAATCTCTCTCTGTCATACTAGAAAAGGTATAACAACAACATTCAGTATAAATTTTGCTGCACCTATCTCTAACTTGTTTTCAAATTACCCACAAGTCTTACTAGAAAAAGTAATTTCTTTTTATAAGCAATTAATAAATCACCACAGATGAATTGCAGTAGCTAATATAGGTTAAACATCATAGAGAAGTACAATCGCATTAAAAAGTTACAACCTCTGTTGCTGGAGTATAGATGTTGTTGAGACATACTAATCCAACAGGGCAAGATGGTCTTATTTCTATTATATGATGAGTTATAAAACCAACCAATTTTATCAGAAGTTGATAAAATCAAGAAGTCAACTAACTAAAACCAAGAGAAAAAAAAGCAAAACTTGAACAAAGACATCAATCTTCTTATGTAAACTTAGAGACTGTGACACATTTACCATGGAGAGAAGCGTGGAGAGGAAGAGAAAGAAAGTTTGGTGAGAGTGACAGAGACGAATTGAAGATGAAGGAATGGGGCGTAATATAAACGAATCGACGAATGATTAATGGGCAAGTGGCATAAATAATTACACTTTGTCTCTCAACTTAACCAAGGAATGAGGTGTTTTTTTTTTTTAGTCTCAGAGAAGAAAATCAGAGCCTTTGTTTTCCATGCTCGACTTCTTTCATCAATCTGTGGTAGCATCTCTTTCTTTTATTCAAAACTAACGAGAGGAAGTGGAAAAGGAAAGATAACAAATGCCTACGCTGCATATTTCAAGCATAGGCATTTATGAGAAGGAATCTTTGTCTAATATTATGGTATTTTATACTGTCTCATGAATCTCAGTCATTTATTTATGCGAGTTCCGTGTTTATCTATACGAAAACCACGCGAAACTTACATAAATAAATAGCTAGATTTATAGAACAGAATAAGACACCATAATATTAGACAGAGGATCGTATTTCTTATCTAAAATTTTCTTGTTATTCTCCACTTGCCATAAAAGAAATCTCAATGTAGGATAAGGTTGACTGACTAGTTTATAGTCTGCTTTAAGTTAATAGAATATCGAATCACTTTGTATTTTTATTTTGACAAGAACTTCAACATCTCGTGGATGGAAAAAGGGACTAACTCATCGTGGACAGGTTCAAATAGATACCACCATATCCACAGGTCCCTTTCACCCGAGTTTAATGCCTCCATGTCCAATATATGATTGATGTGCTACTAATCTTTTTGTGCGCTATGTGGTAAAGAGAGACCTTGGATGATCTCACCGTCGTACTTGACAAGGGACAAGTCCAAATCCTTAACTTAACCATTATTCTTTTCTTTCTCATTCTTAAAAGATGAAGTATACTATCAATGGATCAAATCAAAAAATAACAGAGAATTCTTACACCAGTTTCACATTAAAATTAAAAGCAAAGAGAAGCATATAAACAAATAAGTACACAGTCAAGCACTTCCGTAATGAGACACAAACATAGCTGGTCCTGTTTTTAAGTTATGAAGTGCTTGCTTGATCATTTCTTTCAGATGAGAGTCCCTTCTAAATTACACCAAACATGGGTTTTTTTTAAATCTTCACGAATATAATAAAGAATTCATCAAAAACTAAATTCGCTTACTTGTTAGTTCGTTTCAGTAACCATTTCTTAGGACAGAAACTCAACACAAAAACTTGTAAATTTCATAGTAACTTTAAACAGAATGTTAAAAGAGAGGTTTTATTGATTGCAAAAGGTTTGTGAATTTTGAGGTTGGGGCCATAAGAGGATTAAGTGATAGAAACAAGCATTGAAGTCTACTATTTTTCAGAAACCAAATGTTGGTTTAGACTTAAGATAGTCTTTTGATTGGTTAATCACTTGCTTTCAGAACAATATTTAAATACTATAGACAGCCTTGCATCACTCTCAGCTTTCTTTTCCTTTGTTTCTCTTACCCTTCCCAAAGTTACAATATTTTATTACAGAAAAAGGCTCCAATTGGTCCTCCAACCAGAGATGTGAGTACCGTACCAAGCCACTTGCTTTCAAAACTACATAATAGCTTACATCACCCTCATCTTTTTTTTCCTTTGTTTCTCTTGCCCTTCCCAAAGTTACAATCTTTTTTATGGCTAAAATGTAATTTTTTTAAAAATTCAGACTAAAATGTAAATTTTAAAAAACAACCTAAATATTTAACCTTCGGTTCACTCATCCCACGATCATAGGCAATGCTTTGAAGTGAAAAAAATTATGTTTTGTGTAATTGTTGAACCAACTAAGGATAAGTTACGTTACTTTGGTACATTTGGACTTGATTGAGGTTTGGAATGAATTTAAATAGTTACTTGATTAATTGGTTAAGGGTTTGATAAGTTTAGGTTGTTAATTGATGTTATAACTTAAGGGATTGATTGTTTTGATACCAATGCATCTAAATCTAGAAATTATGAGTTGTTAAAGGAATAAAAGTGTTCTTATGAATACAAATGTGATCTAAAGGATATGAGTAACGTATTAGGAATGAATAAATGAGTATAGGAAAATTGTGTGAATATATATATATAATGCTAGAAAAGGATTGGTGAATATATGATTGATGAATTTAAAATAATCAAGTTTACTTAAGGTATAAACCTAAATTGCAAACTAGTTATTTACAAGCTATAATGTTTGAATGATCAAGACTCGTGACTAAGGATACATACCTGGGAAAGTCAATTGAGCATATATTGAACATGACACATATACATATACATGATTGAATATTCAAATGATTGATCAACTTAGTAATATGTAAAATATGTGCATATTGCATGATTAAAGAAGCACAAATTGAACGTCAACATCCAGACATTGTTGGATCATCAAGGCAATAACTTATCTGGAGTGTACTGTGAGTTAACCTAAACGTTTTCTCATTATGATTTAATTGCCTTTGCTTACATTTCATTTATTGAATTGATATTTATATGATTATCACGATTCTGGACATTTTGTACTCAACTGAATGTTGAATGTCAGACTTAGATCCGAAGAATGTGATAATTGAAATGAGCACATTGAATGAAAAGTGTTGATAGCATAATATGTGAATTGATATATTCTATTACATTGATATGCATGATCAGATAAAGGAGTTGTAACCGGAATAACCAATGTAAAAAAGAACTTTAAGCTCAGGAATGTGCACAAAGAGCCACAGGTTTAGTTATTATTGAGCTCGGTATCCACCATAGGTATGGGATAGTAAATGAAATGAGTATGGTATCCACAATGGATATGGGATAATAAATGGATGCTCGGTCACAATAAAGTAAAAATGAATGGAGTCACATGTGCATTTGCATATACAACTTGATATGTTTCATATAGATGATTGAAATAAATTATTGGATTGTTCTGAAATTGTGATGTGAAATATTGTACACAAGTTGTACTTGTTGAAGCGTGATAAAATGTGACGTAATATTCAATATTGGATTATAGGATTTACTTGTGAATTGGATTATGAATTGTCCTTGGGTTTTGATATGAATGAGCACATCGATGATGGTTTACTCACTGAGTTCACAAACTTATCAAAATTGTAACATTATTTTTTCAGGTCCATAAGGAATCTAGCTAGTCTAGTTGAAGTAGTTTTTGCATATAGACATGAGTTAGTAGTCGGGATCAGTTGTACATGCAAATGTCTTAAATTATTTTGTATCAAGAATTTCTCAACTGTTGTACAATTAATGTATGTGTGAATTCTGAAGTGCAATGACTATTATGACTGTATATGTTTGTAAATGAAATGGGTCAAATGAATTTTTGGAATGCTTAATATGTTTTTTATGCCCGAAAATGTGTGATGAGGTGATTTTATCATCTTAAAGTGCCATTCTCATAGAGTATGTTCTCAAATATTTGTCGGTATGTTCGGGCATGTGCTCTATAAGAGTGGAATGTTACACTATAGGCATGAGTAGAGGGAGAAGAATGAGTGGATCTGGAGTACACTTCAATGAGTTAACTGGCTCAATTGAGTACCATGTTCATTTTAATGTTTAAACAATATGGAGATCATGTTTAGATTATAAGGTCAAGCAACTCATAAGGATCCATTACTGTAGATTCTAATACCCAAACTGAAATTGACTTTCAGTCAAGAGGATTGCAATGAAATGGTGGGAATAGCATCACTTCATCTACCTTATGCAAAGAGAAGAAGGTTTGGATATTCAACCTTTAGAGGATGTAAAGCTTGATTTTTGAACTTATAGTGAATTTCTCTTTGTGAACTTGCTTGTGAACTTGTTCCATTTCATATATGTTTGGAAATTGAAGTTGTAATGAACTTGAAGTTGCTTGGAATTTGAAGTTGGAAATTGAAGTTATGAAATTGCTTTTTATAATGACATATAAGAAGTTAGGTGAAATGGAAGTTAGTTAAATGACTGTTGAAGTTGGTATGGTATAGTATTTATTCCTTTTAGGAGTTTGTTAAGTGATGAAATTGCCATTTTGCAGTTGTTATAGATATCATGTTCATTTGATTTACTAACAATTGAATACAAGATAAACTACAAATATAACTATAAAAGCTTATAATATATTTGTCCCTATAAGTACAATAAATTCTTTATCATGGCACAACATCAAATTTATAAACTTCACATTCTTTGACTTATCAATAATCATAGTTATAAAAATAACTATAAATATTACAACGCACACTCTATAATTGTAACTCACATTCTACAATCTGCTTGTCTAAGATATTGTATATTTTAGTGTCATATTCACTTTTGCCAATTTACTTTATAGCTCATGTACATTATCCATGCACATACCATTTTTCAACTTCTTGTTCTTAACCTTTAATCTCTAATTCTCAAGTCTCAATTTATTTATAATGCCTTTCACTTTTTAACAGAAATCTTCAGTCACCCATCAAAAATTACATCCCCCTTCCTACAATAATTATCATTAATTACCAATAACAATTATCATACTAAATACCAATTGATTAATTATTAAAAAGAAAAATACCTCATAGTTTGGGCATTCATAAAATCTAATTATAGGATTGTCATTGGTCCAAGAAGTAACTAAACGACTTCAACTTCTACATCTGTAAAAAAAACTCCCTCACTGTATTGCTTTGTACAACCTCATCCAGTTGAGTTTAAAGATTCAATATCTATTACAATTAACAAAACCTTATAAAAATTAAAAATGAAAACAAGGTTCAGCACGTTAAAAAATCAATATAACTTAATGTAATAAAAAACAACATGAATTTAGTATACTAAATGTGTACTAATAGTTTATGAAATTAATTTTACTCCTAAAATTTGAGTTAGGTTTGCTCCTATATGTTCAATGTGTTATACTTCAATTTATTTTGCTCCTATAAGTATAAAATAAATTGAAATATTACACAAAAAACCTACCAAAATAAATTAATCCTTTATAATCTGCATAGTATATGATTTGGGCCTTTTTTCTTTTGCAAAATATGCATAACTTGATAAATGTTAATATCTATGTTTGTTAATGTATCCCAATATAATTTGCATAGAATACAATTTGAGCTTTTTTTTTCCTTTGCATGATCTATAGATCTTAATATCTATTCCCACATAAATGAATGGTTGAGATGGGTTGGTACAGAGTTGGTACAGGGTTGGTAGACCAGAGAATTTAAGGGGAATTAATCCCATGATAAAGAACATGAGTTATTATGGATAAAGAACATGATTAATCTTCGTCATGGTTAGAAGAATAAATTTAACAACTTAATTACCTATGTATGCACTGATTTCACAAATCATGTATTTTTTAGAATGTGACTGAAACAATGGTTGATTTAGAAGCAACCAAGCAATGGTGAGTTGGGGTTAGCAGCAAGCAAAGATTGAATTAGTAGGAAATAACAGATGAACTCACATAAGATAACAAAAGCCAGATGAACACACAAGAAACAACAAAACCCATATTGCCCGTGCAGTGTAGGAGATAGAGGAACCTTATCCGAATCAAGACGCAAGAGATAGATGTTGGAGAGAAATGAATCCTTAATATTTATTGGAGTGATTTACACATACGCGAATGTCAATTTTACCATTTAATCCTAGTAACCAGTTCCTCGTGGGCATATAAAACTTGATATTCCCTAAGCAATTCTTTGTCTGGATACCGAGCAACTTTTTGCGAGAGATATCAGCTGTCTTACATTTAAACTTTCCTTATCAAACTTTACATATCGTATCTTCAAACTAAAAATGGGACAAAAGCAATTTCCTGATTTGGACGTCCTTTAAAGGATTGTCATCTCCATTTTTTTGGTTGATGGATGCTTCAAAATGCCTTGTCCTTTCCACTTTCCAGGACCAGGACCATGTTGTTCATAGCCGTATTCACCATTAGCACCTTATTTTCATCTTTTCACATTAGATTTTTTTTAAATTTTCAAAGAGTGGTAGGCCTAGTTTTAGCATAATAATAACTAAAATTTATTATTTGATGCAAAAGATAATGACTTAGATTAGATATACACGACCCCAATGGGATAAAGATTGCAACTTGATTTTATATAGCATCTTCCACAATCCCGAAAACGATGGCCTTGAGGAATTGAAATCATCTAGATTAGTGCACATACTATATCACAGTACATTAGAGTTGGTCAAAACCAAAGGAATATGAGCTTGAATATTCTCTTTTAAATTAGTTACATTCTCTTCTAAATTAGATCAATAAAGAAAGTAGTTATTATAGTAAATTAATTAGTTTTCATTTAATAGACTCATTTTTTTATTAAGCTTCAAGCTCTCTTATGGATAAATATATTCTTTTTTGTTTTATTTTTAATATCAACTAATCTTTTAAACTTTAAATATTTTATTAAATTTTCAATCTAATTT
Source organism: Erythroxylum rufum (assembly GCA_027478365.1). NCBI lineage: Eukaryota > Viridiplantae > Streptophyta > Magnoliopsida > Malpighiales > Erythroxylaceae > Erythroxylum > Erythroxylum rufum. Next base: position 66,308,621 of record JANIHZ010000209.1, on the reverse strand, counting down.
TTAAAATGTCGATTATAATAATAAAAAACTATAAGTAATTGGTACACTGGTAAATGAAAGATTAACTTATCTTCATTGATTTAAGCTAAGGGTGTAATTACTCGTGCCCCTAATGGATAGTCGAGTTGGTGAAGTGAAAGGACATGAGGTCAAAAGGTCTTGTGTTCTATTCTCCTACTTACGTTCTTTTAATTGGGCCTATCGTATAAGACTTGTTTAGTGCGGAGTACTCGATTGACGTAATTTGCAAAGTATTGTGTCAATTCGAAAATTTACCTAGTGTCTATCTAAAAGGTAACAACTGCGATTTCTCTTATAAAAAAAAAAAAAAAGGTAGCTACTCATGTTTTTGTGGAGGCAGTTGTCCTTAACTGTTTTCTATTTCTGTTTTTAAGAAACGAATAAAACTTATACGATGCCCCTATTTATCAAGAAGCTAGCTATGTTAATAAGAAAATTTCCTCACAAACTATTTCACTAGATCCGTTAGAATCTTAGTATGTGCAGAGGGTTTAGGAAGAAGAGGATCATCCGAAAGTCAGAAATCATTATGTACGTCCAGAGGAGTTGATGGTTTTGTATTACCAGGTGAAATAATGGGCTGATATGGAGAAGGATAAAGCACAAAAGTTGCATAAGAACATGCAAACAATTTTTAAAAAAATGCACACAAACTGGTCGAGGTTTCTTTAATGGAGACATTATCGCCGAGAATGGTGTAACTTTAGAACTAACTGAATTGTGACCAAGTTGGCAGTTGGTGGTAATACTCCAATCCAATTTGGTTCTTATAAATTGGCATGTCAGCTTCATCAATCATGCATGTTCTACCAATCTTTTTGTGAAAGCATTCGTCTCCTGAACTTTAACCTTTTTTAATTTCTGGTGATTCTTCATGGGAGTTTCAGGTTATACATATATTTGTCAGAGTTTCACATGATCGAGTTGGAGAGATTCGTTGTCCGTTTAGAATAAACAGCCCAGGCTTATGCTGGCAAGTGGATGTAATAACGAGATGAATATGAAAATAGGATAATCTCTCACCTTAAGGGACCTGTGGATACGGTGGTATGATGGTATCTGTTTGAACCTGTCCAGGACGAGTTAGTCAACACGGTTTCCATCCACGAGATGTTGAATTTTTAACAAAATAAAAATAAAAATTGCTTCCATATTCTATGAATTTAAAGCGGACTAGGAACTAGTCAGTCAACCCTACCCTACATAGAGATTTCTTTGAAGGGAAGTGTGTTTTGACGTTAATGACAAGAATAATTTAAGCCCCAAGGGATTAGCTTGGACATGGTGGAGTAGTTGAGAATTACTATTTTCTTCTTTTATACCGTCACATAAGTTTGTGATATCAACTTCAAGCAAATAAGTTTCAAACGAAGACAAAATAACTACAGAGTAGAATCAATATACGTTTTGCATTTGTAGATAGGGATTAGGGATGGCCATGGAATCAATATACGTTTTGCATTTGTAGATAGAAATGACAATGGGTGGTTAGCTTATGCAATTTTTTTAAAATTAATTTTTAAAAATTAAAAGTATACCAATTTTTTTAAAATGATTTTTTTAAACTAAAATTATAAAACATCTTTTTTTAATTGAGTTCAGACGATTTGTACTGTCCAAACTTAGTTGAGCCTTAGATTAGTCTAGATCTGAGTTTGGCTCATGAATTGATTCATTAAAAACACATGAATCTGAGACTATCAACCAGCTGATTATCTTCTGTATTTGTAAAGAGTATATTCATTTGTGTTCTAAAAAAAATGTTATCATAGTTAATTAACATTGGTTGCATGACATTGGCATATATAATCCTCTGTTTTGGGTTTGGGGAATAATAGCAGTCAAATACTTGTTAATTTAGAGTAGAGATCTAAGCTAGCTAGTTGTATTTGTGGAAATCCAGTTAATAACACAACTGTTCCTGCTGTTTCAACTAGTAGTTTACTTCTCCCAATAATCAATGGAGGCATGGCAGATTTGCAGCTGCTTCTTGTGCTTGGCGAACATAATACCTAAATAACTTTTAGGTTTTCTCTTTGACTTTTAGTAGAAGGTTTGTCAAAGTTACCTTCTTTTAGTCAAGCTTGCTTCTATTCTTGTCATTGGATGCTGCACTCCATATGGCATTATAGATAAGTAATGTCATGTGGACATATTATTTGACCATACTAATAATGTGATGGCCACATGTATTAAAATCTATATGTCCTCTTAATTAGTTTCTTAATTTAGTTTGAAATACTTGATTGAGAAATTATAATAAAAGGTCAATTGAGATATTACTAAATTCGATGTAGTTATTGATCTTATTATTTTGTATGATTTTAAATATTAAAGATTTACTTAAAACGATAATAATTATCAATCAATAGTAAAAATATTGTTATGTTAGTTAATGTTAATTATATACATTAACTCTTCCTAAATTTGTAGAAACAAAAATATTATTGAACAAAAAAAAAAGAAGTTTATTATTTTATATTATGAATACTTGTGATTTGTTTCTATCAATTCGATAAGAGATAATGAAAGTTATACTTATCATTAGTTAAA
>JANIHZ010000209.1:66282206-66293959 GCA_027478365.1 Erythroxylum rufum | reverse complement strand
TAAAATTAGCACATATTATGTTTCTTTCTTATACAGAAAATAATTGAACTCATAAATTAAAATATAGAGATATTTAAATTAAAGCATAGGTGATTATCAGAGAATAAATTAATGAACTGACCTGACCGTGAGAATTTCAAATGGAATATTACCTATGTGTTTGTGGATTTTCTGATAATTGATCCTTAGACTTGAGATTACTCAGATATCTCATGCTAGAATTACTTTGTTTTAATGCTATTTATAAACCGTCCTAGAATAATTTAGTTTGTAATATTTGGATGCAGTATGAACCAATGAAGATAATTAAGTAAGTCAAAAAAGGATTCATCATTCTAAAGTAATTTGAAAGAATGTTATATTATTTTTGATTAGTAGTAATTTATGAAATTCTCTGACCAGAGTGAATTGATATTTGAAAAGATATTTTCAAATTTCAATTATAAATCAATTACTAATTAGCAAGAACGATCATGATTGGATGAAGAGAGTAGATACTGTATCCATACTCTGTCTAATTGGAACATTAGATAACGAAATGATTAAGTTATGCAGCATAACCGTGCATGGAAAAGTTAAGTCAAACCACTTTGACATTCCTAATATTTGGGTGGTCATGACATGTTGCTAGACGTCAACCTTGATTTATGATTATAAATTGTTTAATTGGAGAATTAAAGATAAATTAAAAAGAGTTTTAATTTAACTGATTCTAATTTTGAATTAGAATTATAATTTATAATCATTGCCAATATATTAGGAACCTAATGAATCACGCATTAAAGAGCAACTTGTGAAGGAAAAATTAATTTTAATTAAATTGTACTTAATTATAAAATTTGAGAAACTTTAAGGATCAAATATGAGATATTTTATTATATTAATATTAAATTAATTATAATTAGAATATGATTTTAATTATAATTAAGGGATTTAATTTTAATAAAAAAATTACAAAACCAACCTAATGCTTTTTCTATAGATAGGAATAAGCATCAAGGAGCTAGTACTCCTGCAAGTATTGAGAAGTTGCTCTGTGAAAATCGTTAGAGGCTAGACGATTGAACAACTCATTGTTGACTCGGTGAAAAGTTTTTCAACAGGAAACACGAATCAAGTACGATTTCTTACTTTACAATTTGCATTCGTGTTTTTACTCAAGTTATCAATTATCAAGATATGTACGAAAACGATAAAAAATTTGTTTTACACTGTGCCTGTGCTTGGATCACGATTGGTTTCCAACAAAAGGAAGTAATGATATCAGACGAAAAGTTACGTCAATAATCATTTGATTAGTTCGCTTTAACCACAAAATTGAAGCAAACAAAATTAATTAGAACTATATATATTTATGTGTTAATAAAACAAAAAATTTAGAAGTATATGTTTTTTATGGTGATTAAAGGAAAATATGGCGTAGACATGCTCAGGATGACCTAATTAGAACATAAATGGATATGATTAATTTGATTTAACTATAAATAGTCATATAATATTTTGTTTCAAGCATTTAAGAGTTCAAATTTGTGAGAAATCTCATATTCTTGTACTAGCGAGTGAGTAATAAAATAGAGAATGTGAGTAATAATAACTTTTATGTTTTTGCTTCTCCTTGGTCAATATTTTCCAATATTATTGACATAGGATCTTATTGGATTTAATTTTTCCTAAGAAGTAGCCTTAAAGCTTGAATTAGGTTTATGTATCTACTTATTATACTATATCTTATGTAGTTACGATTATAAGTAGCTCATCCACATCAAAAATTAAATTAAATTATGATTTACCTATTGAAAGTATTGAGTACTATTTATATATACAATTATTATTTATATGAAATAAAAGGAGTTATTTATTTTAACTTACATACGAAAGTAATAGTTAGGGCTTACAATGGAAGGGATTGGCTCCTAAAATATACTGTTCGAGTTTAAGTAAGCTGTCTAAAATAACATCATTTTGAGCGAACGATCAGACATCTTGTGCTTTTCAAATCGGGCATAACTCATTGACTTCTGATTGAGCCCGAACTTATTTGCTATACCTAGTAATAGTGACTAAGTTTAAGATTTAGAAGTTAATCAAGAGCAATTTCTTGCTATGGAAGTTAAAGATGCATGCTACCGTAACTAAGGGCAATTAATTAGCAACAATTGGTGAAAGTTAACAAGCTTCACAGATGACGCCAATTGAAAAGAAATAGAATGTTATTGTAAATCTATATATAATTTTTAGCTAATGAAGTTTGTCAAACGTAGAGGAGAAGAAACGAGAAAACAGATATGCTATCAACTCACAAAGCCATATGAAGCCAAGTTACTCCACAAAAAAATTTCTTCAATAGGAACTTTGTACTCTTTGGGTGTTAGGAACTAATTTGGTGGCTGAGCACATCCATACTTTGACTGTTCTATTCTTTCACCTTGCATCGTTGGACTATAGGTTAGAAAAACATGAATATGCTAAACTTTTACTTACGAGTCTACTTGAATTATATGGATAACTTATTGCCATTTTAAACAATAATGTTCATATAAACTATTTAGTTTTTGAAAATGCTATAGTCACAGTTTAGAAAGAAGAGAGTTAATGTGAGAATAAGGAAGACATGCAATGAAATTCACAAGTTAAAGCCTTGATAGTGATAAGAGCAAGATTGACAAAATATGATCCAAATGGGAGAAAAAATAACAGTGGATCAAAATCTAAAAATAAAAAGAATTTAAAATGTTACAACTATGACAAGAACTTAAAGAAGGATTATTAGATTTTAAATAAGAAACTTTTTAGTCCAGAATGAAATTTTGCAAGTACTTAAAATGATGTCAATCCTCTATATTGTGAAACAACAATGACAATTCAAGCATGAATAGACTACCTAATGTATATCTCTTTAACTCAAGAGCTATACTTCACATGACCTTTTAAAGAGAATAGTTCTATCATTATAAACCTATTTAGGAATATTTATGTATAATTGTGATGACTATCCTTTAAAGGTAATTGGTATTAGAGCCATCACGTTAAAAATGTATAATCATAAAATTTGTAATCTTTAGGAGTGTTAACATATCCATAAGAGTCAACAATTAGTTGTATTATTAGTTATCATTAATATATAATTAGGAATGTAATTAGCATAGAATAGGGGATATTTTTGAAATTTGTATAGCTAAATTATGTACAAATGCTCCTTTCTAAAAGAGTTGAAACACAAAATGAAATATAAACTTCATTCCAAACTTTTTTCTCTACTTCATACAAAGAGATATGACTATATTGATAGTTTGAAGAAGAATTTGTTATCTCTAGGATGACTAGATGATCTTAGAAGTGAGATTGAAATTATGAATAAGTTTTTGAAAATAATTTAAAGTGTATTTATACTTATAAAAAGAGAAATGATAGTTGAAAACTTATACAGGTTAAAAGGAGAGACATTATAAAGTTTAAATAAAAGATCTTTAATGTTATGATATTAGAAACCTAGACATATATTTAAATGGGGAATGGAGATCTTTTTTAAGCATAAGCTACTCTCTAGCCTTACAAAGATGTCATTTCCTTTTTATGAGCATTATGTTATAAGTAAGCAATACCATACAAAGTTTAACGCATCAAACTTAAGAAGAAAGATTGTTCTTAAATTGGTTCATTATAATGTGTGAAAAGCACTAGTTCCTTCCTTATAAGGAGCAAAGTATTGTTTATTTTTATTAATGATTATTTCAAGAATTGTTGGGTTTATCTTGTTAAGAGGAAAATATATGTGTTTTCAATCTTTAAAGTTGTTAAAGGAATTAAACTTAATTATAATAAAAAGATTAGGACATATAATGTAGGATAATGTAATTGTAATCAATTTGATGCATCTACAAGCAAGAAGATATCAAAAGATAATTCATTATAGCATACACTTCTTGATAACATAGAGTAATGATGCAGATGAACATAAATATATTAGAAAGAATAAGAGTAACGTTGAGAGCTTTAGGCCTTGATAAAGTTGGAAAAAAGCAATCAATAATAGTGACAAATATTACTGCTTTTAGTAACAACTTTTACTTTTACTAAAAATACAATTTCTTACCACTAGTGAATCGAGTTTCATCAACTATAATTGATTTGAAGATATTGCAAAAGACATGGGTTTCTAAGATAGTGGTTTTTTTCAACGTCCATGTATTTAAAGGTCATGTTTAGTTGATGTATATTATTTAAGAAACCATAAAATTGGATCCAATATTAAGAACATATTTATTCTTAAGGTATATTGAGCACGAATATAGTCAATTAGATATGACCTTTGCAGAAGATAAGTCAAAAAGGAAAGAAAAAGACAAATACAATACACAAAGAATTTTAAATATTATGATATATTGAAAACATAATTTCAACAAAAGATTTCTTCTAAAGTAACACTAGAGCAAGATATCTAATAACTTAATGATTTTGAAGCTCTAGAAGTTCATCAATTATATCACATAAAATCGCCAAAATGGTATTTAAGTAATGTAATAAATGGAAATATATCAGATTACCTTTAAACAAAGGAAAGAGAGTGATCTACTCTTCAAGAAGCATTAGATAATTCGGACGCCTCTCAATGGATGACAACAATACAAGAGAAAAATAAAGCTCTTTATAAATACAAAACTTAAGAACTTATGTCATTACAACGAGAAAGGAAGATAATTGATAATAAAAGGCTATTCAAGATCAAATGAAATGGTGATGAGCAATTAGAGCCATATTGTGCAACATTTATGGTGAAAGGGTATGCTTAAAAAGAATGAATTGACTTTAATGGAGTAATTTCTCTTGCAATCTAACGTATAAAGGTTAGAGAAGCCTTAGTGATATGTGTTATATTTGATTATAGCTAGAAAATTTAGATGTAAAAATGACTTCCTTTTGTGGAGATATTGAAGAAGAAATTTATATGCTCCACAAAAAATTTGAAGAAAAAGAAAATGAGAACATTACAATATAAAATAGGCACTAAGATGTTAGTAGAAGAGAATTGATTTCTTCATAATAAATTTTAGATATAACATATTTAATATAGACCCTTATGCATAATTTAAGAGATTCAGTGATAATGATTTCGTTATCTTATTGTTATATATGGATTGTATTTTGGTTATGTATCCTAAAAAAGATCATATTAAAAAAATAAAGGAATAGTTAGCTATAGAAGTTGATATAAAGGATGTAGAACCAAAAAAAAAAAACAGAGATTCCAATGGTGCAAATTCATCAAGATAAAATAGTAGGAAGATTAGACTTTTTCAAAAAAATTATCTAAAGAAGTTTTTGTAGCTTTTTGATATGTAAAGTTGTAAATTGATTTCTTCCCCTCTTCTTATTAATGTTAACTTATCCACCATTATGAGTTCTGTTAGTGAAGATAAGAAAATGGATATCTCAAGTATCATATAAATCAATAAGAGGGAGTTCGATGTATTTTATGATTTATATAAGATTAGGCATTGCATATATAGTAGGAGTAATTAGTCGTTATATGTTGAATCTTAATAGAGAGGATCAAAGCATTGCATAAAGAATTTTAAGGTAAACTAAAAGGACATCTAATGTTGTATTACAATATAGAGGATTATATTTTATTATAGGTAGAAAAGTTGACTTTGATTCTGCAATAAATCCAATACAATTTATGTGTTCACACTTATTGGCTACACTATAAATTGAATTTTGATGCTGCAATTAATTATCATTTCATTAATAATAAAAGTATAATATATGGAAACTAGATAAGTAAGTAGAGAAGATTTATGATTAAATTTGGTATTTAAAGAACTCAAATATAAACAAGAGAAGATTTTCTTGTTTTGTGACATTTAAAATGCCTTGCATATTTGAGTTTAGTTTCATTTTGTTTGTAAGAAAGTGGAAGAAGGAAGTGTGCATATATATATATATATAAACTTCAGATCAAAGAAAATGTAATGATGATAAGTTTATTTGGTGTCAATCCTTTTGTGAACTGATGAAAATATAAGCAACACAACAATAATAAGGTAGAAAGAATAGTGTAAAATTCTCAATCAAATCTTCAAGAAAGAGATTTAATAAATAAATAACTTATAATTATATATTTATATGCTAATAAAAGGAAATAAATTAGAATCATATGTTCTATTTGGTGATTCAAGTATATAGTGGAGACATAAGTAGGGTGCATTAATTAAAACCAAGTAAGATGAATCGTTATGGTTAGTTTGAATCAATTATAATCATGCACTTCTTATTTTAATTGTTGGACCTCGAACTTTTTGGAAGTTAGAATTATTAAATGAAATTAAATAAGGAATTAGTGATGATTTATTCATGTGCAAAGAAAAGGAAAATTATTGAATTTGAAATGATATACAAGATTAAGGTAGTGAATGTAGTAAGTTAATGAAGAGTGAATAATTAATTTTAGTTTTTGATAATTATGAGATTTTTGAGTAAACTTGTATGCTTAAGGGTACTATAAAATTTATGATGATTAAGTTGGTAGAAATGGAGTGGAAATGACTAGAATAAAAAGTTGAAATGTTGTTTTTGTTTTTGAAACTTTGAAGTCTGAAAATTTTGGGAATGAATAGTATGAGAGAGTTGAAATTTTGATCTGAACTTGCATAAATTTTCTGGGTTGATCTAGGTGGAAATAGCTAAATTTGTCTTCATAAAAGTTGTAGCTTATGTTGCTAGCTTTCTAACACTATCAAGTATGACATTTTTCGATATTGGAGCTAGAAGTTATGATCGATTGAAGTCTTGAAGTTGTTTAGGATGAATTTTCGGGACAACCAATTTGATTGAAATTTTGACCCTTATAAAGGTAGAAATTGTTCTTAGGGTCTTTATAAAAGTTGTAGATTGTCTTTTTATCTTTCTGTTGATATAAAGTATGACATTTTTAGAGAATAGAGTGGAAAGTTATGATGTTTAGAAATTATGATGCTGTTTAGGATGAGCTTGTCGACTAGTCACTTTTGCGTGGATTTTTGTACCCCATTAAAGACCGAAATTGTTTTTAAGTCCTTCATTAAAGTTGTAGAGCTTTCTTTTAGCTTTCCATTGATACCAAATTTGAAAATTTTAGAGCTCTTAGTCAAAAGTTATAAATTTTAGAAGTTAGAAAGTCAGAAGAGGAGAAGGCAGCGAGGGTGAGCGCGAGCGAGCGCCCTCACATGGGCGTGCCTGTCGCACGTGGCCGATTTTTGGCCGATCCTCCCTTGATCCGACCTCTCTTCACTCTTTTGACCATAACTTTTTTGTCCGACCTTCGATTCATTCAATTTTTGAAGCGTTGGATTCCTAAGACATTCCTATACCTATCCATAAAATTTTATGATTTTTGAGAATAATCTAAAAAAGTTTGATGGAATCAAAGTGAGAGGATTGGTTGAAAAATTCTGAATATGCTTCAGTATTTTGGTGATATCTCGATCTGTAGAGATCCGAATAAGGTGATTCTTATTTCTAATTAAACTAGAGACATGGAGCTACAAGTTATCTGAAGGAATCAAATTTCAATTCAGTATTTAAGACTTTCAATTTCTTGAGTGAATTTGGGTGTAGTATTTAGTCTTAGTTTAATTTTAGCCCGAAAGTGTTTTGGCCATAACTTCTTTATTTCTGTACCGAATTGAGCATTTTTGGTGTCGTTAGAAAATTGAGATAATGAGAAACATTTCTCTAGAAGGAAGTGTTAGCAAATTCCTTCAATTTGATGATTAGAAAAAAAGTTTTGATTTTGGAAGGAGCTAGGCAATGACTAAATGAATTTTGAGGCTTTGATATATTATATTATTTTGTGGAATTAATTAGCATGTTAATGTGAGTAATTAGCATGTTAATGTGCGTAAGACCTTATGACATGGATCAAATTGAATTAAGGTTGTAAGAATTACATGAGGGGCAAAATTGGAAGGTCACTTAAGCCATTTAAGTTACAAGGCTTACATGTAAGGGTAAATTGGACTTTTTACACTCATTAATGGCAAAGTTGTAAATAAGACAAGTACGGTTGCATTTAAGGAAGGAGGAGCACGAAATTAAAAGAAAAAGAATATGAAAAGAGAGAAGAGAGGGAGATTTCGGTGGAGAGAAAGAAGAAAGAAGAAAGAAGAAAAGAAGCTAGGTCTTGATTTTTCTTGGTTTTTAAGAAGGATTGTGTGTTGATTCATGAAGGAAAAAGGAAGAGGAGCATGAGAGCTTCCATTCAAGCCAAGAAACTCTTCATTTGGTGAAGGATTAAGGGAAGGACATTTTTGATTTGTTGAATTTTTGAAAGAGTTTTGGTTTAGATAGCTTAAGAACTGTATGGGTTTAAGGTTTCTAAGATCAATTTTGTGATTATGTGTTATGGGTTATCCAATTTGAATTCCTATTGATTAGGGATTTTTGCCATTGATGAAGGAGATTAAGAAAAGCAAGAGGAGCATGAGGGGATGCATTTTGAACAAGTATAAGCAAGGAAATAAGGTGGGTTTCATGTTTATGATTGAGTAATGAGCCACTAAGCTTTCTTTTTTTTCGAAATCAAGAAATAAAAGTTAGTTTTTGAATCAAATGACTAAATGATTTCAATTACTTCATTTATTGCTTTTAAATGATTTAAAGAATTTGCTTATGTGTGTATATGCTTAATTGATTGAAATTGAATTGTCGTGAATGTGGAAAAATGCATGTGTATTGTTGAATTATTGTGATTATTGAAATTGCATTGCGATTTATGAATAATGATCAAGTTATGCCATTGAAACATGTCATAGCATTTTGTATGAATGAAAAGACAGAAAAAGCCATAAAGTATGAGCATTCGATAAATTGATTTAAACATGATTATGTGCTTTTGTTTGGGCGAGAGATGAACGTTTCATTAGTCACGTGCACGTTGACGTAAAGCCGTCTCCCGACTGCCCGCTTGTGGCCCACGAGATCTGAAAATGGACTCGTTTTGTTTATGGTTTAAACTTCGGTTTAGTAGTTTTGTTCCACAGAACTCTCGAGCCATTTGTTTGTGCATTGCATCTTTGAATTGTCAAGTATGTTGTATAGATTAAGTGTTCTGTATTAATGGTTAAATGGATATGTCGTGTTGATGTTCGTTATAAGCATGTTACCCACGAGCGTAAAGCTCACCCCCCTTTCATTCCCATCTCCAGGTGATGAGAAAGAGATAGGGTGAAAGAAAGTAAAGGCATTTGTTTGGTTATGCGCATGTTGTATTTTAAGTTAGATTGTTGTAAGAATAAGACCTTAGACATATGTTGAGAATCTTGGGATTTGGTATCCTTTGTTGTATTTTAGATTTTGATATTGATGTTGTAATATGGCTTGGAATGCTATTAAAGTTTGTAAACATTTATCTTATGATGTAAATGAATTATGGATTTGTGTATGGATTTGAAATATCTAAATTGTGTATGAATGGTATGAGAGTTTAAGCTTCTTGATTTCTTTGAATTACGCTCACGTTGGTATGACGAGCAATAATACGCATACGTTTTATAAAATGGTATGGGATGAGTTGATGAGCTTTGAATATAAATTGTTGCGATTTATTAATAAGTGAATTATGGAAAAGATAGGTAGGATTTGTGGTGAGTGATAAGATATTTTTGAATATGAAGAATCTTATGAATTGAGGTTTGGGTGTGGGATGAACTCCATTTGGAAGTTAAATTGTTTTGAATGATGTTGTAAAAAAAAGGAAGTGAAGTGGGTTAAATTTGGTATTGATCTATGAGGAATTTGACTAAGTTGATTTCTATCTTTTCAACATTTAAAGTATGCGAATTTTTGATTATCGGAGTAAGAGGTTGGGTTCCGAAAGCGGGATCCAACAGAACTAGCCATGGTAGTGAGATAGAGGAGCTTCTCACACTAGCCATCTTAGGAACCTAACAATTCCAACCATAATTATTATGCCTATGACTTTAGTGCTACTTAAACTAAGCACTTGTATCAATTTAAATATTAATTAGAAATAATTTCAAATTACATTTAGGTTATTAACTTTTTAAGTTTAATCATGATTAGAGATAAGTCTCTAATTAAACATTATATATAATACTTAGAAAAAGTTTCTAATTGAATTATAAACTAATTCAATTAAACAATATATAATTAGAGATAAGTTTGAAATTAAATTTGATATTATTAGTCTAATGAGAATTAGAAATAAGTTTCTAATTTAAATTTAAATTTGATTGGTTCCATAAGAATAATTAGAAATATGTTTCTAATTAAAATGAAATAATTATAATTTAAATATGATTTGTCCATATACTATTAAAATAATGATTTTGATTAAATTATAATAATCACAGTTCCATTTCAAGCATGAGTTGATTAATTTATTTATAATTTTTGGATTTTTGTGAGTAGCTTTTAATCATGAAAATGTGCTTTTAAGGAAAATGTTGATTATAAAAAGGTCATCTAGACTTATACGAACTATAGCATAAACAAGACAACTCATCATTATGTTAGTGCAATTACTCCATATGCAATATCTTTCTAAAGGAGATCTAATACAACATATTGTTACCATTAATAACTTAATATAAGAGTTGTATTTTGGAGGATGTCTGGGTTTTATAAAAGTTGAAGTGAAGTACACAACTTTTATCTCAACTTTACCACAACCAAAAAGTGCATTGTTAAGCATGCTTTAGAACTTAGAATGTCTGATTGTGAAATCATATAAATGGTTGGTGATAAACTTTATGAGAGAAGTTTGAAGAAAAGAATTAGTTTGGACTTTATATCCAACCCACTTATAATTGAAATTATTAAAATAATAGTATATCGAGCTTCTAAGACTTTATTACGTGAATTCATTGACTCCATTCCATATATGGTTCATTATTATATATTGAACAAAGTAATGAAAAACCATATAAATTATGTTCATTAATGTATGTCAAGTTTGATATTATTCAGTTTTATCATAATATATGTTATATGATTTTTTTATGTTTGAAAAATCATCTTGAGTATGATAATTGGTGTTTAATTTTCATATGAATGATGACTGAGAACATACGTACTCTTTCGATTTTATAGATAATTTAAATTTGATTATTCAATATATGTATGTATAACATAACAATAACTTACATATATACTATTTCTTTTGATAGAAATCTCATGCTTCACTATAGTTACTAAATCAAAGAATATTATTACTAAATTCAACAAAGAGTTAGAAATTAAATGGCAACAATTAAGAGATTTGTAACATGAAAATCCAATATGTAATAAAAGAGCAAGAGGCTCTTAAATTATTAAACATAACCATAAATGTTCCTGAGGAAGGCAATATGGCCCAACATAAGAGCGAAAGTGATGTTTATGAAATATGGAAAGAAAGAACTCATTAGCTTGCATTCCGTTACTAAGTAGCATAGATAATGATATCATGTGTGAGTTTCAAAAAGACGAAATTGCGAATGATATATGATCCAGTGTTTTGAATTTCGTGTTGTACCAGTCGATACCGTTCTGGCAAGAAACCGGTACCGGTACGGGTGTAGCTGGTACTGGTAAAAAATACTGGTCGGTACCGGCCCATTTCGGCTGTACCGGCCAGTACCAGCCAATATTCAATATACCGGTCAAATACCGGCCGGTACTGAAAATTTTAAAAAATTAGGAGACCTTTTTGCAAAATTTTCAAAAATTTACAAAATTTCCCTCCCTCCCGCCTACCTCTCCTTCCCCCTTTT
>JANIHZ010000209.1:66255797-66271427 GCA_027478365.1 Erythroxylum rufum | reverse complement strand
TTATGAATGATGTTGTAATAGAGGAAGTGAAATTGGGATATTCTAAGTTTTTCATAAGGGAAAATTGTATGTTCTGACTTCCAATGAAAAACTGAATTGATCTAGGTAGAATTAACCAAAGTTTCCTTCACGAAAGTTGTAGCTTGTCTTTCTATCTTTCCAACGCTATAAAGTTTGTAATTTTTGGATACCGGAGTGAAAAGATATGATCATTACAAGTTGTAATATTGCATGGAGTGTATGAACATGACATCTACGGTATAATGATGAGAATTTGTGGTTTTGATGAATCAAATGAACTGGAAATTGAGAGTTTTGTGAGATAAATTTGGTGTTTGAGTTGTTATGAAGTGATTTTTCACTAGAAGAGTTGAATTTGGGATGATTATGAGTGAATATGATGTTAGTTTGGTTGTAAGAAGCATTGGAGGGCTTTGGAGGGGTTTGGGAAACCCCCATGTCTGTTTAACGGACCTTTACGGGTCAAAAAGGACCATTAGCATCACCCATATCCATTTAACGGACTTTAGGTCCATTTAATGGACCTTCTCGGGTGAAAAAGTGCTCCCTGGCCTGACAATGTCCGTTAAACGGACATGCATGCTCGTTAAACGGATATCCACAGGACAGCTTCAGGAAATCACAATGTTTGACCCTTTTTGAGGCAGAATCTAACTTGTTGGTCTTCATGAAAGTTTTTTATCTAGAAGTCTTCTTTCAAATGATTCAGAAACAAACTCAATCCGACACATTTGTTGAAAGTTATGGAAATTTCTCCAAGACATGTTACTGCATAATTGAGGGTGCAAACATGTTTGATTCTTTTGGCCATAACTTCATCATCCGACCTCCCAATGAAGTAATTCTTGAATAAATGGATTCCTAAGACATGTATCTATCTCAAAATAAAAATTTGTATTTTTGGAAGTTGATTTGAAAAAGTTTGATGGAAAGAAAATGAGGAATCGATTGGGAGAGCAAGATTAGGGTATGAACACATTTTGGATTTTTAAGCATATCTTAATCTATAGAGCTCCGATTAATATGGTTCTTGATTCAAAAAAAAACTAGAGACTTAGATGATTTATTTGAAAAAGTCAAATTGAAATTCTAGTTTGAAGTGTCCCAAAATTGGTTCTGAATTAAGAGAAATGAGTTTGAGAATGGTGATTGATTTCTAGGGGCATGCCATTGAACAAATTGTGAGGAAATTTTAGGATGTTATAAGCAAGAAGATGAACCAATAATGGTTAAGGTGATTTCTTTGAATACGCTCAAGTATTATGATATCAAGCAAGCGTTGGACTCTAGAAACAAGCGGGGTCCAACATGAAGTGAATCACACGTTAATGCAATACTTAATAAACGATATACAAATGCACAAGAACGGGGGGTTGAATTGTGTATTCTTTTTCGTTAATCCCCTTATAAACAATTTCATTAACAGAAACTCGTTCTTCTCACAAAACTACTGAAAATCAATGTTATAACTATTTTCGAAATTCTCGTATGAAAATAGTAAAATCAAAAATTCAAAGTTGAGAGATGAGAGATGTCGACACGGCAATTTTATCTTGGTTCACCCCAAACCGTGGGCTACATCTAGTCCTCAGATATCTTTCTGAGATTTTACTATCTCTTGAAACGATACAAGTATTCTTTTGAATTCGAGCCTCTTCAGGTCTCTTATAGCAAGTATTCTTTTGTTCTTAGCCTCTTCAAGCTACCTGCCCTTCTTTCAACTGAAAGATAGTTTGAGCTTTGTTACAGAAAATAGCTCTAAGTTTTTGCATAATAATTCTCTCAAAAATTGCTAAGCTTTTTAGTTTTGCTAACTTCTTCAATCTTCGACTTTGACTTGTATTTATAGCCTTCGTCTTCAACTGCTCCTTTAAGAAGAGAGCCTCGTCTCCTTTCTTCCTCGCTCTTGATCAGGGTAATCCCGCACAAACCCTAACCCCTTTATTTACGCCTTTGCCCCTTGATGGTTTTTTGTTCGATCTGGCGCGTGGGTCAACTCCGGTACCCGATTAATGTTCTCGCTTGAATTGGGCAGGAGCTTGACTGGTGGTGGTGGACTACAGAGACGACGATGGCATCTGCCGTTCTAGCCAATCGGAACGAACCAGATTGGACTCAGCCACGCGCTAATTTCATGGGCAAAGCCCCTTTCTCTAACCCTAACCCTAACCCTAAATTTTCCAAGAAACGTCAGTTCCAGCAACAGTTACACGACGTCGAAGAACCTCCGGCCATAACTCAATCGGCGGCTTCGGACGACGCATCGTCGATAAACCACCACCGGAGAGCCAGCGACTTCAACACTGGCGGTTACGTCACGTTCAACGTCGCTAATTACTCGAAGAAAGAGTTGGTGGAGCTTAAGAATCGTTTGGTGGTCGAGCTTGAGCAGATTCGGGTGTTGAAGAATCGGATTAACGCGTCAGAGCTCCAGATCCGCTCAGGATCCAATTTCACGAACCCTAGAAAACTAACCCCGAACGCCAGCAAGAAGGTGTCGGGCAACAAAAGGCCGTTCCAAGCAACGAATTTTGGGACGGGCGTGAAGGGAACAAACCCTGACAATGGTCAATTAATGAAGAAGTGTGGTCCAATTTTGACGAAATTGATGAAGCACAAGCTAGGGTACATCTTCAATACGCCCGTGGATGTTGTGGGCTTGCAGCTTCATGATTACTACGATATAATTAAGAATCCGATGGATTTGGGTACGGTGAAATCGAAGTTGGGGAAGAATTTGTACGATTCGCCTAATGATTTTGCCGCAGACGTGAGATTAACTTTCAATAACGCGATGAGATATAATCCTAAGGGTCATGAAGTGTATGTTCTTGCCGAGCAGTTTCTTTCAAGATTTGAGGAATTATTCCGGCCAGTTCGAGATAAAGTTGGGGACTTTGATGAAGGTTTTGAGGAAGAACATGTACAAGAGGTGCAAGCGAGTTCCTGGGATCATATTCCGAAGAAAGATAGTCATGAAAATTCAATACAAGCTGTTGCGGCGAAATCTGAGCAAATTACGGCAAGCGGGTCGAATCAAATCCCTAAACAGCAGTCAAGCACGCAGTTGCCTGTGCGGACCCCTTCGCCGCCCATACGTGCCCCACCTGTGAAACCAGTGAAGCAGCCAAAGCCCAAAGCGAAAGATCCTAATAAGCGGGAGATGAGTCTTGAGGAAAAGCACAAATTAGGGCTTGGATTACAGAGTTTGCCTCAGGAGAAAATGGAACAAGTTGTACAGATAATAAGTAAGAGGAATGGACATTTGAGACAGGACGGCGATGAGATTGAGCTTGATATTGAAGCTGTTGATACAGAGACACTGTGGGAGCTTGATCGCTTTGTTACTAATTACAAGAAAATGGTTAGCAAGATAAAGCGTCAAGCTTTGATGGCTGTCAATAACAATGCGGCTGCTACTACTGCAAGTGAAGGCAATAAGGTAGTATATACGTTCATTACAACATTGTTTCTCTTTGTTCATTGGGCTGATATGAATTTTCAGATGTATTCAGTATTTTGGTGATCTTTTTGGCTTGTGATAGGATTTGGCTGTAAACGATAGAACGGATGCTGCAACTGAGGCAAAGAAGCCCAAGAAAGGAGAGGCTGGGGATGAAGATGTGGATATTGGGGATGATATGCCAATGAGCAGCTTCCCCCCAGTAGAGATTGAGAAAGACAACGGTCATGCCAGTAGCAGTTCTAGTAGCTCTAGTAGTTCAAGTGATGACTCGTCTTCCTCGAGTGGTGTGAACCAATCCTTCTCTAATGATGTCGAGAATAATGAAATTATTAATTACTCGAGGAAATGCTAATTACTGCTTGGGGATTTTGGTATGCAGATTCAGATTCGGGGAGCTCTTCAGGGAGTGATTCAGAAGATGCACATTCGTAGATCCTGGGAACTGAAGAATGAGCACAATGGCTTTAAGACTAGGCTAAGGTCTTCCAACTTGCCTTGATTTTTGGAAGAGGAATTTGTATCAAGGTGTGACTTGTCACTTCTGGCTGTTTGCTTTGAAACTTCTTTAAGCCACCATTTAAATCTCCTGCCGTTTTCTTTTTTGTACAGGGGAGGGTTCTCAATGTTAATTGTTTTGTTGGCTGCTTTTTGGTAGAGTTGGAAGTGCAGAGGGCGGAAGTGTCGCGCTGGTGTAAAAAACAAAAACTCGTCTTTGAAGAGAGAGAACTGAATCCGTGTTTTAGGTTAGGAAGGGAGAATGACAAGGTCAATTAGGTGGTTAATGATAGAAAGACCAAATGGTGAAATTACCCTGTACACATTACAACAGTAATACATTGTTTTTAGCTTCATTGGATCCACTCCACTTACCTCGAAAAGTTCAAAAAGTAATATGAATAAATCCAAGAAAGTACACATGAAATTCTCAAGCTCGCTACAAACACCAAGTAAGCCTCTGGTGGGTATGGCCTGCCAGGCTTGATTTCTTCCAAACATGCCGTCTACAGCCGTCGGATCGTGGCTTTGTGCAATTTTTTATGTCATGCTCATTAAACAGGACATGCATGCGGGAGCTGCTGGCCTGTAGCTAGAACCCTTTTTGCTCTACAAACATGTGAGGGGGGACATTGGCACTGGACTTACAATTGTAATGAAGCAATTTTTTAAGTGCTTGTAATGGAGAATAAAGAAACAAATTGCGGCTGATGTCTCACAGTTAATGAGGCTGATGCCATTTTCCTCCCAACTGTACAATTTTCTTTTGGGTATAAAATATACAAAAAAAACTGAAGGGAAACCTTTTAAATAACTTCGACATATTCCATATGAAAATTATTTTCATGCGACCTTTTCCCTTCTTTAGTCTATTGAACATATGATCTCATGTTCAACAGCAAGGACGAGAGACAGCAAGTCGGCTGAACTTATAAAATCGTCAAGTAAATCATTCCTTCAATAAAAACACAAGAAGACTGATCAAAAGTGATAAAAATCAGCCTCAGAGTTGTCGGACAAACAACTAGTAAATGTACCGTCTATTTATGTGACATCTACCACAAGTAATCTATCAATTCACTTCATGGGAGAACTTGTGCTGAGGGGCAACCATAAAATAGATTGTAAAAGCCTGTAGGCAACTTTATCTTTTCTATAATCATTCAAGTTAAAACGCCTAACTAATAACTGGACCCTGTTCAAAAATTGAAGATGCATCTGCAAGAAGTTACTCCACATAATAATGCACTCATGTGGACTTCAGATTCAAAAATTGCTTACCGAACTGGGTTTCACAAGCAGCTAGAGCCTCCGGGTCCAAATGTTTTAGAAAGGACTTATTCAAAGGATTGGTTGAGATCATCTGGAAGACTTTTCCACAAAATTTATGCACAGCAATTCGCCTTGCTTTCTTTTCCGGCATATTTGTCACTACAACCGTTACTAGATGACCAATTCTTTGTACGGAATTTCTCAAATTCTCTTTTGATGCACAGTGGCTCTTCTCATCAGTGCCAGAAGAAACCAACAATTTCAATACTTCCAACACCAGATCAAGCGATTCAACCTGCCGGAATTCTGACTTTGTACTGCAACATTTTTCCAAAACAAAGTCAAGAAGATTGCGCCCAATCCATGGTCTTCTACGAAATATTTCTTTCAAAAGTTCAGATTTTATCTGAGACCTTTTACTTTCAAAAAATTCCATCAAAACAGTTTTAAATATGTCAAGAATTCTCTGTAATTCGGACTCGGAAAAGTGTCTGCCGTCAACAATTTTCAGAAGCCAAAAGGTTGAGTCCTGACCAAGGGAACTAATCATTTTGTGTCGATTTAATGACACAGATTGCTTCTTCTTACATGGAGTATGTGCAGTTTTTTTTTCTCTTGAAAGGTTTTGACGCCAATTTTAGGCTTTTTTCCAACAAAGTTTCGAGAGTGGATAGCTGCACCCTTTCATCACTTGGAAAATCCTTCACCTTAAATATCTTCTTTTGCAGAATTCCCCATATTCGCTGTCCAAGCTGCTCGCTGACCTCCATAGTATGTGGATTTACAAATGCCTGTGCCAGGTTGGAGTACACTGTAAGAACTTGGGGGTCACCTGTTGAACACAAAGCATAAATATTGAAAGAAACTCAGAAATAGCAAAGAAGCCAACTTCTGAGAATATAATTTTCTGGAAAGGAAAAAATGAATAACATAGTTCTGCCAATTAAAACAAGGGATTCCCTTAAGAATGTCAGGGAATGGACATTTACCAATCCAACCTCCTCAAAAAATTATAAAATCCCTAACGTTGTTTCTAATTTTACACCTGAAAATCAGACGTCACCACACATATGGAAACTGAAAAAAAAAGTACTTGCCTGGGCTTTCTTGCAAGTAAATTTCCAGCAGCGAAAGAACACGAAGTTTGAAGAGAACAAGCTGAGATTGAGCAGTTTCATTGCTAGCCTGATTCTTTTTCTCTTTGAAAATCTGCACAAGGTAAGAGTCTATGCGGAACATTGCATCATCATCCATTCCTTCATCAGAATCATATATATCTTCTGACAGTTCTTTACCAACTTCCTCAACTTCACCTACTGCCTCAGAATCATCCATGTCAGCATCACCCTCATGGTCACCATCACCAATTTCCCCCGACTCAGATTCATCGATATCTTCATCTTCTTCAATTCCAAGAAAATCTTCATCATCATCATCATCTTTGTCTTCAGTATTTGCTCTATGATGTCTAACTGGTTTTAGCTCTTTCTTAACGACACGTAGCATTTGAATAAGACCATCATTTGTCACTTCCGAACAAAAGACTTGAAAACCTAGAAAGATTAATTATGGCTACATAAAAATCTAATGGAACATTAATTGGAAAATGAATGGGAACTTTTGTTGGCATCCTAGCAAGCCAACTGATTCAGTTTTCAGTAGAGAGCACGACATGTGGGCCGATGACTCAAACCTAATTAGAGCTGCATGAAAAGCTTATAACTACAAATTACAAGATGATTATCCATCCAGGAATAACCAAATTGTAAAGTCAAGTTGAAATTGACTAAACACAGAAATGATACGGATACACACACATACAGGGAAACTAAACTTTCAACGTTGCAAATACCTGCTCAATAGCAAACCGAATGGGGCCTGATGACTGTGGCAGCAATGAAAGTAGTGTATCCAGAAGCACATCTATAAACTGAGAATTTGTATCATTATCCAACTCTTCATCTAAGTCCTCGATAAAACCTGAGGACTCATAGCCTTTCTTACACAATATAATAAGCTCAGACACAGCTTCAGAAAATTCTTCAGATTGAAGTACCATTTGGAGAAGTAACTGGCTCAGCAAGTATCTGATAGAATGTGCTCTATGTAAATCAGGAACAGCCTCAAGACTCCTCTCCTGCCACAATCAAACCTTCAGAAAGTTTGACAATTCTAACAGGAATAAGCAAAATAGAAATCACAATTGAGATCGATAAAAACAAGCAACAAGTTTCAACAATGGCTAACTAATCACATAAATATTAAGATTAATTTGCAATTCCCAATAATCTATGACAATCCCACAAAATGCTCTCTCCAACACATGTTTGAGTGCCTATAGTTCCGAGATACAATAATGCCTAAATATTGCAGGCATGAGAAGCTGGGACAAACTAAATAATGCATTCAGAGAATCTACATCTGAAGATGCCAAATAAGTATTGATTATATTACCAGTTTGTAGAGCCAAATTTCCGTTTTTTGCAATCTTTTGAATGCCTTTTCATCCTCATCATTCAAAGGCCTAAAGAGAGAAACTGAAGGAATGTTATGCAATGTGTTGATGAACCGCATGAAATATGAGCCAACATCATTAGCATCATGTATCCCTGCATGAAGACATGATACCTTCAACTCTTGGGCACTAGCCAGCAATGATTGGATCTGCTCAATACATATCCTGCAGATTGCAGTTGAGGCAGCAGTTTTTGGCCATCTAAATTTCTCCTGTAGTTCAAAAGATGTCACTTCCGAACCAATAAAGATGTCACTTCCGAACCAAGAGAAGCATAGAAGAGACCTTGAACAGCTAGAAACTTCAGAATTTCCTTTTGTATCCGAAACTTTGCTTCAGGACCCAGGTTCAAATATTTCAAAATGCTTGGGAGTGATTCAACAATCCAAGTTTTCAAGAAATCTGAATTCCCCATAGCACCAACTGAAACCTTGTCCTCAATTAAACCAATCTCTGAATTGTCATCAGTAGTTTGACTCTGATCTGAAGGTTCATCTATCATCTGGCTACCATTCACAAATAAATTCATTAATTCCTGAATATAAAGCGTGCAGCCAGATTCTGTGCTGACTTCTGCCAACAAAGATTTTACAGTCTTTGTCCTTGTGATGCAATCGACCCATTACAGTGTTTTTGTAAAGCTACTACAAGAGCAACCCGTCTCATGTCGTCATTTCCTACCCAATCCGACAATTCTTTAAGAAAATGCTGCACAACTTTATATAGCCAAGAGTCCTCTGTTGAAAGGACATCCATCAGACACTGTACAAGTTTGTAAGACATAAGATAAGGAAGAAATGATGTGGGTAATTTTGGGAGAAGAAGTAGCACTATATCAAATGCCAAGTGCTTGCGGTCGTGAGATGATTGAAGAAGAGATCCCTCTATGACAACTTCACAAAAGGACTGGATATTGTTTGAAACTTCTTCCTTAAATGAATTAGACTTCCGACTTTTCTTGTGCTTCTTTTGATTACTACAAGCTGACACTATGTCTTCACCTTGTAAAATTGTGTCAGACAAAAGAATGTTTACCAGGACCCGCCATAAATTGTGAATTCAAGGCTGGTAGAATGTAGATTCCTGCCAATATTAACATTAAAAATAACAAACACTATCAGGCATTCAGTCTTGATACAGTTAAAAACTTGACAAATTGATGCCTTAAAAACATACCTTGAAACAATTTGCAAGAGAGAACAAATGGTCAGGAGAAAAAAATTTACTAAGGCTGAATGGAAATGGTAATATGTTTCCAAACATAACACTATCAACAGAAACCTTCTCCCTGACTTTCAAAGCTAAAAGCAAAGCATCAGGATTCCCAACGGCAGTGGCCCCGTCAATCCATTCACGTAGCTGCAGAGCTTCAAGTACATGACTTTCAAGTACATGACTAACCACAGCTTCACTTGGCAACTACAATCATAAGGCACGTAACATACAGAAACAGTAAAACAATCATATAAAATAAATCGTAAATTGCTGTGTTTAAATTTGTGCAACAACAAAAAGAAGTGAAAAGAACACCAAAAGTCTTCATGGAAGCATCAAAAAGAAAAGAATAAATTTGCATGAGAGAGGGAGAGAGACCGCTCCTCATGGAAAGTTCTTAATCCCAACGCAAATGATATGCAAGTTGAAACAATTTACATCCATGAACTGTTTATATCATTTAGGTCAATATGCAATTACAGCAAAATAATGAATGATGCAAAGAAATTATAGTGTCTACTCACTGTATAATATTTGAAAAACTGAAAGTAGAAACAAAATTGCTGCGAGTGCCTACAATCACTTCTTAAATTACGAATGTAACCACAAGCCACTAGGCAAGAAATTCACTAATAATACAGCTGCCTACCTGCCCCATAATGCAGGCTGTAAGGGCTTCAAAACCCTTGCTATCCACTCACCATCCAAAGAGAAAAGGAATAACAATGAATAAACAAGACCAATCCTTTATCATTTCCACCGTTAATATTTTAGAAGATGGAAGTATTCACCAATATTTTAGAAGATGGAAGTATTCACCCCAACAGAACTAGCACATGTAAAATATTAACAGAAACCTATTGAAACTATGAATAAAGCAACACCAATAGAGGTAGCATCAAAAAACACCCTGCTTGTCTGGTCGAAAAATCCGCATTAATTCTGAATAAAGAGCACCTTATGAAGCATCATAGTTAAACTTGCTTCCATTTACGTAAACGATATGCCTTTTCAACCAACTCTAAAATAACTACAATAGCAGGTTCTTGCAAATATCGCTTCTTTGCGGCAAGGGATATAAGAATGCTGGTGAATTCCTTAATCAGGGATGAATTTTTATCAGAAACCCACTCTTCAGTAAATCTCCCTGAGCGGGCAATAGCACCATAAGTAAATAAGTGAGCCAAAAGACAATCCCTTACTTCCTGCAACGTTACAAGAAGACTTCAACAATTTTGTCAGAAGAAAGAGCAACTAAATACATTAATAAAATCCTCGCCCACCTGACCCTTCATTGCTGAAGAGACATCTAACAAATCAACTATCAGCTTCAATAGGGAGTCCAAATTGATGTTAGAAATTGTGCCAATTAATGCAGTCAAACCTACTGCAAACCCTTGTCTTGCACACTGTAAAAGAACAAAGTTGTTTATTAAACAGAAAATAGTTAACAATAAACTATATAAAGCTCTAGTAATTCTATCTATATGTTAAGACAATCTAGATATTTGAAAAAAAGAAATCATAAAGCATCAAACAATAAGTTCAATTCATCATAAGTTGGTGTTATATTTCAAACATATCCAAAGATGTAGTCTCAAGTGAACAATTCATAAGTCTTAGAGGAAATTAAACCGCAGAACAACAAAAATGAACAACCAGAATTGATGCATTCGAAACGTAACAACAGGCTATAATGCAATACCAATAGCAGCTTGGCCCAAATCAGTTAACATCAATAATCAAAATTTAGAAGTCAAATTAACCAGAATGAGACAGCAGAACATAAAGCATTTACAAATCCATAATTGAATCTTATGCTTGTTCTTTCCATGAAACTTGGACAAATTATAGACCAAAAATTTTAACAAGAATTTTCAATATCAAGAACGTAAATAGAATCAGATGAATCATACCTCCCTTGATGATGAAACTCCACGAATGAGCCTCCGCAAAGCATATCTCAACGAAGGGGCACAACCATGCAACCAATTTCAATCCACCCTCAACCAATTCCTTGTTCTCCACCATATCAAATGCCTTCTGAACTTCACTCAACTCCCATACCAACCTCTCCACTGCAGCCTCGCGGACAGAAACATCTGCAGATGCCAAGTCCTTGAAAACGTCAATATGGAACGCAGGCATCTCATTACTTGAAGAAGCCACAACCTGTGCTTTAGTCTCACTAATACTCAAACGTATATTACTTTCTTTCAATCTCAATCCTTGTTCATCCTCGATAACAACTCGATGGCGCTCTTTGTCCAGTGCTTTCCTCTTCTTCCTTCTTTCCATAGGCTTCATTGAACTAGAGGTAGCTAAAGAAGTGCCTGGTGTGGCACTACCATCATGATGGCCACCAACAATTTCTACCTCTTTTTTCTCATCCTTCTTCAGTTTCTTAATGGGGTTGGAATTCACCTTATTATCAGTTTCTATCAAAATTTCAACTTCATAATTCACAGAATCCGAGTTTCTTTTATTGGTTCTCATTTAATCCAACAAATTCTCCTGTACAACAAAATTTGTGATAATAAGCGACACAACCAACCAAAACAATTTTCAAAGATGCTAAAACTCGTCCAAATCGGTAATATCAAAACAAACTATAAAAGCTTTTTAAGAATAAAAACATTATGAATGAATTAAAAGAAACAAAAGGACATACTGAAAAAATAAATTCCTGCGAAGTTCGTTGGGAGAAACCGTTAAACAGAGGGGCATTGGTAGTTTGTGAAATTAATCAAATTATAGGCGTGGAGGGCGCAATGTTTAAATCTAAAAAACCCTACAAAAAAATAGAAGAAATTAGGGGAAGAAACAGATATAGAAGACAGGCTTAACAAAAGGGTTGAAGGAAAACCCTAAAGCCCAACCCCTACACGAGCCCTTGTTCTGAAGGGTAACGTCACAGCTTGCTGAAGCAGGTATTAGGGTTTAGGAGTAATTAAAAGTACATATACAGTTGCTCACAAACTTCTTATATCTTATATAATAATCGACAATGATTAAAAATTCTAATCAATTTAACCATAAAAATCGCTAATAGTATTTATTTATTTATTAATTGATTAATTTTTGTTGGGTTTAGGAATATTAAAAGTACATATATAGTTGCTCACAAACTTCTTATATCTTATATAATAATCGACAATGATTAAAAATTATAATCGGTTTAACTATAAAAATCGCTATTAACTTTTATTTATTGATCAATTGATTAATTTTCGTAAATTACTAATTTTATATAAATCATAATAAATCAATTAATTTTCATTTAACAATCTATTTTTTATTAAACTTCAAATTCTTCCATAAATAAGGACATTCTATTTTAATCATATTTTAAATTCTTTAATTTTATTCATATTTCAAAGCTCAAGTCAAATTGGCATAGCCCGACCTAAAGTTAATAGGCTTGTCTTGAATTAATCAAGTTTCAGGCCGAGCTTAGACTCAGATTGCCTAGCTTGGCTTGATAAAAAAAGCCCAAAATTTTTACATAAAACGATATCGTTTTTATTTTTTTAAAATAAAAATAAATTTAATCGAGCCTAAGCTTGATTAGTCTTAGGCTCGACCCTAGAACCTCGAGCTTAGGCCCCAACCCAATCTAGTTCATGGCCAACCCTACTTATAAGTTATGATGGATTTTAGAGTTTTATGATATTGTTAGTTTTAGTGAATTTAAGCATATTTATTGAGGTGTGTAATTGGGTCATAATTGACATATAATTACGAGTATGGTATTAGAATTCCATATGTGTTCAACTTCATGAATTTGTAGTATGGTATTAGAATTCCATATGTGTTCAACTTCATGAATTTGTTTCAAAATAAAGTATCTGATAAGGTATATAATCTTACATGTTTTAAATAATGGTTTAAATATTGTTTCCTATATGCTTGGAATAGGCCTATTGAGGAGTTATTTTACAATTTTTAAAAAATATCCAAAACATTATTCGATATTAACTGGTATTGATATTGTACCGTACCAAAACTAAAACCAGTACTAAGTTTAGTACGATATTTGTAATATTGCATATAAGCATAGGCGATAAGCTTTTATTTACATAGCAATAAAGGAGTAGGGTTTTCAAATTTCTTTAAAAGTAAAAGACATAGATCTCTCATATGCCTATATCATAAGTAGACTAATAAAATGTCACTAACATAATAATACAACTCAACTTTTAAATCTAAGTTAAACAAATTAAACTAGACTTAAATTAATAATTTTAAATGATTATAATAAATTACCAACTTGGAATACTGTGCTTCTTGGAAATAGGATTTGGATTTTGTTTCATGACCCTGAAGCTCTCTGGGTGAAGTGGGTACACTCTATAATCCTTAGGAGAGGGAATTTTTGGAGTATCCAACCTACTAGCAATAGTTCATGGAGTTGGAGGAAAATTTGAGCTGTTAGGGATAAGTTAGGGAACCAATTCAGAATTAGGATCGGAAATGGAGCTTCTACTTAGTTTTGGCAGGATCCTTGGCACCCGAGAGGTATTCTCTAGCAGTTCTCTACTGCTAGAGCCATTAATGGTTCTGAGTTGAAAATGATGGCAACAATTTCAGAGGTGATCAAGAATAATAGGTGGAGCTGGCAAAAGGTAATAGGTGATACATTGGGCTTCCTGGAACCACTCCAATATCAACCGATCAGCTCTCAACAAGATAGTTTGGAGTGGTTGGCAGGGTCAGTGAACCGACATGTCTACACTAACTCTTCAGCTTATTCCTTTTTAACCCCCCCAACAAAACACCTATTGGTATTCATGGTTCAAAAAGAACAGCCCACGTTGTTCTTTGGTTGGCCTTTTGGGGCAAACTACAGACAAGAGACAAAATTCCTTACTTCCATACTCCCAATCATTATTCCTTATGTATCAATGCCAATGAGACAATTGATCATTTATTTTTTGACTGCCTTTATTCCAAATCTGTTTGGACTTATTGCCTATCCTACTTCCATATCACCCTTCCTCCTCATCTCAACCTCCATACAATCCCTTCTTGGCTTACTTACCCACACAATCTCAGAACTTTGAATCCCAATGTACTACCTATTCTCCTTTCTGTGGCAGTTTACTTTCTGTGGAAAGAAAGGAATGCTATGACGTTTAAAGATGAAGCTATGGGGGTGGATGGCTTGAAAGCTAGAGTGATCACTCTAGTATAGGAGCACCTCAGAGCAAACACTGACGGCAAGTAGAGAAAGAGAGGCTTATAAATTTCTAACATCTTTATTGCAGGTTTTGTTTCAGGTCATAGCATAAGAAATTTTGGGAGGTAGAACTCACCAACTCTCCCCACAGACTGAGAGCACATTCAGTCACTATCTCTTCGAATACCATCATCAGAAGTAGTTAGGCATCCCTCATTGCCAAGGTAGTAGCTCAATTAACAAGCTTTTATCGAGTTAGCAGGAGCAACTGCAAAATCAAGTGGCGAAGTAGCTTTCAAAACAATCAGCAAAGAAGGCATTACTCATTTAGGCAGGTAGAGAGGTTTACTTGCTAATCTCTCCTTAGCTGTGCAGATTCTATCGGATCCCTAGGGGTGCACCTAAGATTGGGTCCTTTCTGCTTTTGGTTTGTACTAATTGCTTTTATGGTTAGGCTTAGAGTAGTTTCTGGAATGTAGGTTTGTTTGCATTTGATTTGGATTTATAGTTTAGCTACTTCTTGAGTTGTTTAGAATGCAGGTCTTTAGAAGGGTTCTTGTTGGTTTTTTTGTTTGTTTGTTCAATTTGGACTTGAGGTTGTAGTTGGTACAAGCTCGAGATGTATATAATTTCTGTTACTGAATATATTACTGCTGATTTAAAAAAAATATTAGTTTATGTTAGTTTTAAATAGTCCAGTTCGAGTTTAAGAGATAGGTTGAAAAATGCAAAAGGCAAAAAAAAAAAACTTAGTCAAACAATCTTAAGACAACACCTTTTATGCTTATCTCATTTTTCACCATAGGTTCAATTTGAAGTTTGATTTCTTGGGAAAAATGGGAGAATTATACGCTCACCTCATCTTCATTATATAATTGAAGCTCAAGTTTACGTTGCACTTCATGGATTTATGAGCTCTGTTGATGGGACTTCTTTGATCTTTTATAATTTTATTGGCTGATTACAACTTGTATGTTCATTAATTTGGCATTACACAAAATGTTGTTTATTTCTTACATAGTAGTAGTTATTGAGTTCATTCATGTATGTCAACTTGGCATTATATAAACTGCTAGTTATTTCCCAAATAACACCTTTTATAGTCATTGAGTCCCTTCTTGGTAATTGGTTATGCCAATAGATTTTTTTGAATGGTTGTCAATACTAGAAACTTTTACTAAACATTGTTGCTTTTCTTTTTGCTATGTTGAGATTAGGATTGTAAGCTTCTTTTTAGACATTAAGGGGGCACTTGGTTCATTGAGGGTAATGGGAATAGGAATATGAATGAATATAGTGAGGAATGAGAATGGATATAATCATTATAATTACGATGGTTGGTTAAGATGCAGGAATGATTACCATTACCATTAATAGTGGTTAGTTTGTTAAAAATGTTAAGAAATAAAAATTTGTTAAAAATTTGTTTTATAGCAAATTTTAAGTATATTTTAAATATTTTTTTTA
>JANIHZ010000209.1:66218461-66230776 GCA_027478365.1 Erythroxylum rufum | reverse complement strand
TACAACTGTATAATATACCAATATGGACTATTTTGCAATTTTTAAAAATTTTAGGGACTATTTCGTAAATTTAAAAATTTTTTCGAAACGGTACCCGGTACCAACCGATACCGGTACAGTTCCATTCCAGAGCTCAATCCGGTACCTAATTCGGTACGGTATTCGTAACATTGGGTCTTACGCTCGTAGCAAGGGAAAGGACAAAGATTCGGTATGCAGCACTGTAACCAAGTAGGACATGAAGCAAGTAATTGCTTCCAACTTATAGGCTATCTAGAATGATGGGGGGGACCACCCAAAAAGAGAAGGTAGAGAAGCAAGTCGAGGCAAAGTACAACAATAGTACCAGATGCAGTAAACTGGTTCAAGATATAGACAGAATCAAGTATGGGCTAATGCAACATTGGCATTAACAAGCAACTTTAGCAGTGTAGCAACGCCTCTCATTGAAGTAGACAAATCAGGCCTTGCGGAGCTAAACAGTGAACAATGGCCCATCTTGCTTGAGGTGGTGAATAATCACAAGTCCAATACTAATGAAAGAATGACGGGTAAGATAATGAATATGCCTTTGATTATTGATACTAGTGCTTCGAATCACATGACAGGGTGCTTGGATTTTTTATATGAAATATAGGAGGTAGATGGATGCCCAGTAGGACTACCTAATGGGAAATTAGCCATAGCGACGAGAGAAGGCTTAGTGATACTTGATGCAAATTTGACGCTTGAAAATGTTTTATATGTGCCAAAGTTGAACTGCAATCTCATTTCCGTGTCACAATTAATAGTTGAATCGAATTGTACTACAATTCGATTCAACTATTAATTGTACAATTCACTCAAAATTTGTGTGTTGTGTAGGATTACATTTCGAGAATGTTGATTGGTGCAGGTGAACGTTGGGATAGGCTCTATTATTTCCAGAAAGTCTCACATGCAAAAGCTTTCAAGGTAGATGGCGTGAGTTCGTTAGATCTCTGGCATAAAAGATTAGGACATCCATCATCGAAAGTGATGAAGTTAGTGCCTAATGTTAGTTTTAATAGAAGTAGTGATCTATTGAATAAGGCATGCGATGTATGTCTTACAAGGCTTCAGATTTGTTTGAACTTATTTATTGTGACTTGTGGGGAGCATATAGAACCCCATCCACTTATGGTGCATCATATTTTTTGACTGTGATAGATGATCTTTCACGTGGTGCTTGGATATTTTTATTGATTAATAAAAAGGAAGTTTATCGTACTATGTTGGATTTTTTGTCCATGGTTGAAAGACAATATGAAAAAAGGGCAAAAAAGAAAAAGTTAGAAGTGATAATGGGACAAAAATCACTTGCATGGAAAATTATTTTTTTGAACATGAAATAACGTTTCAAAATTCATGTATCGAAACTCCGCAGCAAAATAGTAGAGTTAAGAGGAAACATCGACATATCTTAAATGTAGCTCGTGCCTTAAGATTTCAAGGAAATCTTCCTATTGAGTTATGGGAAGAATGTGTTTTGGCAGCAGGTTATCTCATAAACCGCACCCCCTCCATGTTACTAAATGGCAAAAACTCCTATGAAATGTTGCACAGGAAACCCCCCTTCTTATGCCCACTTGCTTGTTTTTGGATTTTTGTGTTATGCTTACAATCAAGCGACGAAAGAGATAAATTTGCAATAGAAGCCAACGATGTTTTTTGTTTAATGTCCACATATTTTAATTAATTGCCTATATAAGAAAAAATAAATGGGAAAATAAAAAAGGAACACCAAGAAATGATAATAATTTACTTGAGCTTAGTACATACCTGTAAAATTATGAGAACTATTTATGTCATAATTACAAAATTGAACTTATTTAAAATGAGGCTAAAACTTAGTTATCACATCACGAATATCAAAATGTACAAACAAAAAAGGCACATAATATATAAGCTATATTTAAGAGATAAAAAAAAACTGCACTTCATATCAACGTATTGGTTATTAACATATACATGGAGAATAGCCATTGGTCTGAAATTTTAATTTTGTAAAATCATGACTTTTTGAAGACAACAAAACCATATGGCCTTAACAACTTGCTTAAGAATATAGAATGACATTGATGGGTGTCTCGTTTATCCATTAAATGTTATTACTCCTTTCAAACTTTAGGATGCAAGCATGTGTAAATGTCATTCCTTTTATAATTCTACATAAACATCCAATGATATAGATAATGCTAACTTGAATAGCCATGTGTTACATGAAACATAAATTTCTTATGTTACAAAGTTGAGAAATAGAACATTGAAACTACTTATGAATTTTCAGTCCAAGGTCCTGTTTAGTAATCAGTGGATTGCATTAGCTATTAACTGATTCTATCAGCGGTTAGCTAACAGGAGATTAAAATAGTTGATTTGACCGGCGAAAAATATTAGTTGTTTATTTAAAGATGTTTGATAAAATTAATTGTTTAGTATTAGTTGTTTATATATGACATGACTTAAAAAAAGGATTTATAAGGACATGAGTATTATATTGGGCATTCCTCGATTCCTCATTCTTGTAATTTACTTGATCCTTTTAGTTGTCTTTATATTTACTTTCAAGTTTAAAGGAAGACATATATAATAGGATGATAACTCTTTGTATATTCTGACTCAAATTTGATATTAATTCAATTTCAAAAGTTCAAATTAACAATATTAAATTTAAATAATAAACTTACTATCTATGTCTGTATCTGTATCTCTATCTCTATCTCTTTGAATAATTTGTAATAACTTTTGAATATAATAATCTTTTAGTTCCTTAATTTCTTAGCCACTAGAAGAAAATGCTCCTCATAGGAGTAATTTCAAAATCAACGGATTGAGTTCAATCTGCCAACTCAATTAGTTGATTACCAAACATAATTATCAGCGATTTGACATGATCAAATAGCTAAAAACCTTTTAATCTGCCAAAAAATGGTTGATAAGCCATTTACCAAATAAGGCCTAAAGTTTTCCAAGTATGAGTTTTACACTTCATAATTTAAAAAAAAAGAAAAAAAGGGAAGCAAGTTCATATGCTTATGATGATTGCATCACAAACAAAAAAGTAGGACCATTTAAAATAAAAAAGAGGTAGGGCCAAAAAGCACAAGAATGCACGTCTCCATTATTAAGTCAAATGAAACCTCTTCCTCATTTAAAAACATGAATTGTTGAAATTAAATCATGATTAAGTATGACTATATTAGAGCCCTCTTTAGCTACATCAGTTGCTCAAGAAATCTTGGAAATTCCCACATTTGTATTCCTTAGAGCTGCTGAATCTTCTACTATATCATTAACAATTGCTATGACATAATCTTTTCTTTGTAGATCTTCCACCTTAGGGGAATTTAGAGTTTTTTTATTAGCACAAAAATTATGGATGAAGGTAATATAATCTTAATTTGGGGTTGTTCTTTTATTGTTAGGGAAGTAGGACAACAAAAATGAAGGGATTTTATACATTAATTTGAAGAATTTCAAAAATTAAAATAAAATTTCTCTTAGTTATAAAAATATTTATGCATTATTATAATCTTGCAATTATTTAGCCTCTAATTTAATTGAATGGCCAAAATAAGACTATATAACATCTTCCTTTCCATATGTTTTTAGAATATTAAACAAGTGATCATATTTTGAATACACTACATCAATATAATGTTAATGAAGATCTAGTTGCTACTTATTGGTACATCAATGTTACTGGTTATAAAGCTTATCAGTTCATGTTTAAGCTCCGAAGTGTGAAGGTAGCTATCAAATAGTTTATGCTTGGCAAACCTCATTTGCATTTCCCGAAAGAAAATCTCACTTATACTCAACATAATTGTTATCTGAATCATGAGTTTGAGGTTCACGCCCTACAATCATATCAAGAAGGCCTCAAGTTACATAATTCAGTCGTGTTACAGAAAGCCAAGTTACACTAGTTGCAAGATGGGGATACCAATACTAAATACTTTTATTCCTATGTGCTAGCCCGTAGGAATGTTAACCAGATTCCTATGCTTCTTGATGGTAGTGGGCGATAATCTACTAATCAAAACAACCTCATGGAACTAGGTCGACAACACTTTTTGGAGCTAATAAGTTTTACAAATGCAGTTCACCTAGCGCTAATGTTTGTAGACTGTTTGAATGCAACCATAGGCATGCTATATTATCACCTGTTATGATCCATGATATTAAAAGGGCCTATTCAATCTACATCCATCTAAATCCCTGAGTTCTAATGGGTTTACAACATTATTTTTCAGCACACTTGGGACATCACTGGTGAGTTACTTACTGAGACTGTTATGGAATTCTTGCAGTCAGGCAAGCTTCTTCAGGAAATTAATCATACCTACATCTGTTTAGTCCCCAAGAAGCAGAGACCCTCTACTATGGGTGACTTTCGACCAATATCCTGTTGTAACACTATTTATAAGGTGATATTGAAGCTTCTTACTACAAAGCTCAAATTAGCCATATCAAACATCGTCAACTCGGCTCAAGGATCTTTTATGCCTAATAGACACATTGGAGATCATATCATGCTGGTTCAAGAGCTCATGAAGGACTATAACATAGGTAAAAAAGTCAAAAGTTGCATACTAAGGATTGATTTCTTTAAAGAATTTGATACCATAAGCTGGGATTTTATAAGGTTCTGTTTGGAGGCTATTCATTTTCCTTCTCATCTATTGCAATCGATCATGACTTGTTTGCAATCTTCCTCATTGAGTGTTTTGGTAAACGATATTCCTACCAAGCCAGTCAAACCTGAGAGGGGCATTCGACAAGGTGATCCTTCATCGCCTTATTTGTTCACTTTAGTTATGGAAGGTTTTTCCCAGATTTTAACAAGGTTTATAGCAGCTAATTGGAGATTCAAATATCATCATCTTTGTAAAGCCACTAATCTCACCCATATCATATATGCTGCTGACCTTCTACATCTATGCTAAGCAGATATCCCTTCTATTAACTTTATGTTAAATTCTCCCAACATATTTGCTCAATGGTCGGGTCTCAAGGTTAACTTCAACAAAAGTAGCTTATATTTATCTGGTGATGTGTGAAATTTAGATGAACTAAGACGACTCACTGGTTTCACTTATGTTTTTCATACCTTTACCTATTTGGGTGTTCCTATTACATATTCCAAGTTGAAATATCAGGATTGTATTCCCATCATTGAAAGATTGAAATCCAGAATTCTGGCATGGCAAAACATGTTCTTATCTTATACTAGCAAATTAACTCTCATTATTTCAGTTCTTAGTAGTTTACATATCCATTGGACAATGCATGTAGCTCTTCCTGGGAAGGTGATCAAGCAGATGGATAGAATTATGAAGGCATTCCTATGGTTTGGTTCTATTGATAGCTCTAGGAAGGCCAAAATTAAATGGAGCGAAGGCACGATTCCAAAGAGGAAGGGAGGGCTTGGTATTATTCCCATCTCTACAATGCAAAAGGTTCTAATGTGTAAGAGGTAATGGAGATTGTATATTGATCAAAACACACTATGGATTAAATGGATACGTGAACACTATCTGAAACATACAAATTTCTGGTAGCTAGATTGCTCTAGAGCTGGGTCTCCTATTTTTAAGCAAATGATGATGTTGAGAATGATCATTTATCTTTGCATACAACATAAGATTGTTAATAGGGATAAAACTTAGATTTGGTATGACAAATGGCTCGACATAAACCCTTTAGCTTACTAACCAAACGTTCAACATTTAAGGAACAAATTGCCTTTAAATTCTTGTGTTTCATCTTTGATTTTGAATGGTGAATGGTATGGGAATTTTAGAGGATTCCATAACATGTTGGATCACCTTCCACGATTGAATGATCTTCAGAATGAAGACGCCATTTATTGGTCTCTAAACCGGAATGATACTTTTTCTAATCACTCTTGCTATCAATTATTTACTGAGAAGTGGTCTGATGTCCCGTGGTTTGATCTCCTTTGGTAGTGAGTCCAAGGGTTTCTTTTATCTCTTGGTTGGCAATCAAGAATAAACTTCAAACCAAGAGCTAAAGGTATAGAAGTACTGATGCAACATGTTTATTGTGTACTATAGCTATTGAGGATAGGGATTATTTATTCTTTCAATGTTCCTATAATAAGGTTATCTGGAGTAGAATTTTACACATGTTACCTTATCATTTTTGTGGTTGCCTTATCATTTTTGTGGTTATAATTGGGAGCAAATATTTAACTATATTATAAATAAATTGGTAGGAGGAAACCTAATGCTCCTCTCTTTAAAGCAGCATTTACGATTGCCATTTACATCATATGGAAATAGCAGAATAGTAGACGATTTACTGGTACGAAGATAGAGAAATACCAACTAGCTGATAAAGTTATTAATAATATCAGAGCTTGTATCTATGCTAAATAGTTGCAAAAGCACTTGACTGCGGATATGATGAGCATGTGGGGCTTGTAATTTGTGTTCAGACTAAGGTTATCTTTCTAGATTAGCTGTGTATAATTAATTTTCTTTTAGAGTAATGGCATCCAGCCTTGAACTCATTGTAATGTGGTTACAGCTTCATCTATATATTCTTTATTCATTTTTCAAAAAAAATTATTATTTTTATAAAGTTTAAATACTTATTTAAAAACTTAAAAACTAAATTAAAAAATCTAAAAAGTTTAACACTTTTTGAGCAATACCATTATGAAGAAAATATTTATGATTTGTTTTAATTAAAGATAAATTATAAACCTAAAAATTGACTATAAATTATATGTTAAATGGAGATATGTAAGTAGTATCACTTGATTTGTGATGATATTTCTTTCCATTCAAATTGTGGTCATGATATATCAATATAAGTCTTCAACTAAGAAGTAAATTATACATTTACTCAAACTTCATAAAAGGTTGTAATACAATCGAAAACTGACACATTCACTCTCTGCATAATTTATTCGATTGATAAAAAATATAAATAAGAACACGTGTATTTGGTTTTAGAGTGCTACAGTTTATAATAGCATTTGTAGACAAGTCAAAAAGAAAGCGAAAGTGTGGTCTAGAATTTTCCACGCTTGCTTGTCGAGTCTTTTATAAGTAGTAATAACTTGTACAATCCTGCACATATGCCTCGATCTCAATTTCTATATCCCCACAACACACAGTACTCTCTACCATGAGCATGTCTGGAAACATGTTGCTTGCAAATAGAATCACTCCCAAGCTTTACAAAGAACATAAACAAGCAAGGAGTGTTCCACCATCAGGTCGTTTTTGTGATTCCTCATTCACATCAGTTTTTCGCTTGTGTTCCTTTTTCTATAGCCTTCTAACTTATATTTCTTACCTAATATCCTGCCCTTCTTCTGTAACTTCATAACCGTGGGCTAATCAGAAAAGTGCTCCACAGCCAACTTTTTAAGGTTTACAGAGAAGAGGCATAATCACTTAAGTTATAAGATTCTTCAATGTTAATCATTTGCTCCAATTCTTTGGACGAAACCCTTGGGATGCTTATGTTGACAATCCCTATGTTTTGAGACACACAAATCTGACGCAAACAAGGATATGTACAGAGGAGAAAAAAATCTTCTTTGCTGGAAAAACAAAACAGTACAAAGCACTCTCACCAACTCTCTGTACCGCAACACTGGGTTTTTCTCTTTTCAACTCACTTTTTCGTTCTACCTACACACTCATCACTACATCTCTTTTATAGACACGTCTCACATCAAAGCAATAAAGCTGTTACAAGTATGTAATTAAACTACTCATAAATTACACAACCTTTCATCTTCAAATTCCATAAACTCTTCATTTCCGTAACTCCTTGCACAACCTTTCATCTTCAACTTCCATGAACTCTTTATTTCCGTAACTCCACGAGCCAGTCATGAATCAAGTTTAACTTCCAACAGCTTAATATCTCCTTTTGCAAACCAGTATTGCAATTTTCTTCCTTTTAGATGAAGACGCTGACTATAGATTAAACCATGTTTGGTTTTGGAATATCCAGCAGATGTACGTTTTCAGATGCAGCCAAAGCGGAGAGTACTTGGTGAAGTTGCTAAGGTAATAACTCTCCTCTACCCTCTAATTACGTCTGGCCAATAACCCAAATGGGTAATTGTACAATCGGGTAACTGCAAGAGAGAAGGAAAAACTGAATAATCTTTATTAATTCAGTTGTTGCATTTATATACATCAGTATCTGTACAACGCCTAACATCTATATTATTATTTAGCTAACTGTACAACTAACTAACTGTATATATTCACAGCTAACTAACTATGGTTCACAGTAATTATTTTGGTAAACCTTCTCTTACAGAAGGGTGACAAGTACGGTATGAAAGCGACAAGAATCTCTTAAATGTTCGCAAAAGTCGATAAGTCATCGATGTCGTCGTCGTATGACACGGCATGGCCGGCTATGGTACCATCTAAGAGTTGTAAGGACAAGCCATTGTTTCCAGAATGTGTGGAGTGGATAATGGAGAACCAACATCCTGATGGTTCATGGTCTGTCGATCCATATCATCTATTGTTACTGATAAGAGAGCTAGGTT
Source organism: Erythroxylum rufum (assembly GCA_027478365.1). Classification (NCBI taxonomy): domain Eukaryota; kingdom Viridiplantae; phylum Streptophyta; class Magnoliopsida; order Malpighiales; family Erythroxylaceae; genus Erythroxylum; species Erythroxylum rufum. The sequence continues at coordinate 66,222,201 of JANIHZ010000209.1, read as the reverse complement.
AACAAATGGGCTGCCGAAAATGGACGTGGACTGACCTAATGGATCCCCTCTAATGGATCAATTCTAACGAAGCTGGCCTAAACTGATGGGCCCTATCCAACATACATCCTAGACCCAATAACCTTTTGTCACTTTGTAAATAGCTCTAGAATATTCCTCTGTAATAGGGTTGCACCATCTGACAATTCTGTTACAAATTTCACGCGCAGTAGCCCACACAGCAGTGGCAAATTGTTGCCTTCGATGTACAGAATAGCAGTAGCATATCAGTATATAAACCCTCAGCTGTACATATCAATTCATGATGAAAATACATTTTCTTCATCAATACAAACCTCTTGTTTTTCAAGAATGACTAAATAATAATTATATAAAGCATACCGTTTATTAAGTGTTTTAAGGTCGAAAGGATTCAACCTAAAGTTAATGAATAAATTTTGTTTTGATTTTTCTTAAATTCTGGATTATGTTTAGACCCAATCTAAGACGTTCCAATTAATTAAAATAAAAATTATGAGTAAAATATTAAATTCAAATTTGTCTTTTATCAACCAATATTAAAATAATTTCATTTTATTTAATCTAAAAATTGATTAAGCTTCAAGATTTTAAAATATATATTATTTCAATCGAATAATGATAAAATAAAAAGAATGAATGTGTATGGATAACAATGGCCTAAGCCAGGGTGGCTCGAGTCAACCCATGGACTAACTGGCTCATGGCCAAGCCCCCAGCCTGACGTCGGTTTTTCCAACAGCCTTGACCCAAGCCCAACCCGTGGCTAAGTCAAGCGGGGTCAAATTGCCATCCCTATGAATGGGGCTCCATGCATAAACTTGATCTTAGCTTTCTTGATGTAAGCATTAATCACGTACATCTGTGTCTTACTTAGAGGCAACTAAATAATATTTATGTCATCAATCATGATTTTATAGATACATGAGTTTTTTTTTCTTCTTTTAATTGCGACTAAATAAGTTGTCTAGTCTGAGAATAGATCATATATTTTATTATTTTATGTATGTTTTATTCTATAAGGATTCATTTGTTTGATAAATGAGACCTACACAAATTAGACAAATAAATGCTAATGAAATAAAATAGGCGCAAATTAACTAAGCCCTATCTAGTCTAGTCTAGTGTTAAGGATATGTCTGGACAATAACAGCGGATGAAAAAATTTGCAGAAAACATTAGACAAATTGAACCCCTCACCCAAAAATGGACAACTTGTCTTCATTCATAAAGGTACAGTGCGTTTTATGATCTCCTTCAACACGTTTTTGTTCAAACAAGGAATGATATGAAAAGCTTCTCCTTTCATTAAAAAAGTAAACCGGGGTTCAAATGAAGGCATTGTCTCCGACATGTTCTTTAAGGATGTCATATTCCCTAATTTAGACAATCATTTATTTTTGCTGTCAGATCATTTCAGTTTTTCAACAAACTTGTGCTAATTTTAGCATTAACTACATTTATTAGACGAAAGTTGTTTATCTATAAACTAATGATCTAATGCTTAGGCTAAACTAAAAGTAATTAGAATTAGAACACAATGATTAAGTACAAAAAGAGTTAAATTACTGCACCAAAAAATATGATCTTTCAGAAGTATAAGGCTCCATCCGAGTCTCCCAATGTATATTTTGCATAACCAATCTGGCCAATACAGCAACTATTCGCCATTGCCAAATTTAAATAACATGAACTGGAAAAAAGCATTAGGTTATATGAAATCTAACATGGGTGTTGTAGATTGTTTTCGGAGCACCTTTTGGACATTGGATGAGACTTGACACTTGTTTATTATTCCCACGCGGCGACGTGCCTGTTTACATGTTGCAGATATATATATTGGTGTCGAGCATTTCAAGGAAATTACAAAGAGCTTGTACGATCAGTACGTGTTGTCGTACGACCCAATCTTTGTTATTTCTGGAATATGTTGTGTCCGATCAAAGTAATCTAGATATTACAGTGTCTTTATCCGGTGATTTAACAATCCTTTTTGCGTTTCAGTTGGTAGCATGTGGATTTTCGTTTTATGGTGTTGTTCATTGGTTCTACGATTGTAAAGGTCCAATCTTGACATCTATTTTACGTTCAAGATGTTTTATTCCTATGAGGTAAGGATTTGTCTCTCTTAGCTTCTTATTCTCGTGTTTATGGGTCTGTAAGGAGCCAGAAGATTGCGCGTTGCTGCTTTATTTTTCTTACAGGTGTTGATGGGATGATGAATTTGAAACCATTAGCAACTTGGATTCGTTAGCAATTACAGGAGAGATTCTCATTTATGTCCTTTCTTATCCCATTTTGTGGGTGGTTGTGAACATCTTTTATCAGGTAGTTTTGGTTTCATTTGTTTTCATCTCCTTCTCAACTTATCTGGAGTTAACAAGGAAGGAGGAAAAATTTGATGAGATTTTCTCAACTCCAAGTGTTTAGGGGTTTTTGGATGTTATGAAACTCAAATTGGTACGTTGAAAATGTCTTAGCAAAAGCTTATAGAAGTGGTTTGGCTTATTGTTTATAAAATGGGATTGGAGAGGGAAGAGTCCGTAGGGGAATTGTTGAGAGAAGAATCCTATGCTAGCCCTCCTTATAAGAGCACCTCTCTAAATTAAACCCGTATGCAAGGTATGGTGAGACAAAAAGCTTATATAGTTGATGGCTATGGAAATTATTACAACAAAGAATGGGATCTTGAAGAAGGTGTAGAAAAGGAGTTCTGTTGGCATCATGTGGAATTACCAAAAAGTAATCATAAACTTTTAGCATCAGCACAATGCCTTATTGATGTACTTTGCCCTCCTTTGAAACTCCAGGACATTCTGGCACTAGTCAGCAATGGACCCTTTTGTGCTTATGTTGATGGTGCATTTGTGTTTAGGGTTAATTCCCATGGTCCTCCCTCCAACAATTATACGTTCAGATTGGCTATTAGAATTACCGAGAATTTGGTGATTACTGTGTCTTTAGGCCGTGTTCCAAGATTGGGTTTCTCGCTAGTGGGTCAGTCTCTTCTCTTAGAGATTCCAAGTGTGGAGAGTCCCTCTTATCAGGATGGTGGCCAAAAGGAAGGGACTCAGACTGTGATTAAGGAACACGTTCTTGAGTTTTTATTAACAATGAACCACTCCGAGGAGGCTGATAATCCTATCCCAAGATCAATTTCAAATCTTGTCGTTCACATTATTGACACACATGTTGATCACCTTCAAGATGTTGTCACTAAACTTGAGATAGAGCTAGACTCGGTGGAGCTTGAATTGGGCAAAGGTGAGAACCCCATGTTGACCACACTCAATAGTATGGCTAGCTAAGTATCTGAGCTGTTAATTATTTCTATGGTTTCTTCTTGGAAGTTTTTTCTATTGTGAGTCTATTTGCCTTCACTGATCACATTGCGTTTGGTTGAAACAACTCTCCATTTTTTAAATTCTTTTTCATAATCACAACTTAGGATGTCAAAGTTATGCATCTTTCTTTCTCGTAAATATTTGATCTATTAGAGTCTATTGTTGATATGTTGGCACATAACTGCTACAACCGCTATCAAACTGTTCAGATTTTTATAAAAGGATTCAATCGAGGATGAGTTAGCGAACACATTTCTGTTGGACCCCAAACCTGTTTTATTTATTTTGAGGCATGTTTCGAAATTTTTTTGTGGTCTTATTAGATCAATTCATTGGAGTTGAATTATGCTAAGGTTAGAATTATTGGAGTTGACCTAA
>JANIHZ010000209.1:66204618-66215018 GCA_027478365.1 Erythroxylum rufum | reverse complement strand
CACTAGGTTCCAAGAGAGACGACCTGAGGTTGCATCCTATACTGCAATCCTTGGTATAAATTATTTTTGACCGGTTTTCAAGGATCGATCTTAGGATCGAACGACGAGCCGCGATCAACATATGAAATCAATCAATTTATATCATGTGACTCGTAGACTATTTAGTATCCTTGAGTTTGAACTGTTTATACCGTCACTTGCAATGACCTCAAGGACGATTGTTAGTAAAGGAGAACAAAAAGACAAGATTTAAGAGACAAGAAAAAATGTAGAAGAAACTGGACTTTTCTTATTTCAGCTTGAAAATGACAAACTCCAGTACAACACTTAAATAGCCTTAAGAATAACAATAAAGCTAAAAAACAAAACTCACAATGGACTCAATCCCACATTATGCTAAAATATCTAACCACTGTTATTGACCACTAACCACTAACATAATAACATCTAAGACCCACTAACATAAACCTTTTGTAATAACGTAGCAATAACCTTTTGAATTAGTCAATTATATTTATTCAACACTCCCTTTTGATTCAAAATCACATCCTCCTAACTGTAACCTGTAAAAATGAAACTTGGCCTGTTACGGGGATTTTGTAAAAATGTCAACTGTTTGCTCATTAGTGTTGCATAATTTAAACACTATTTTGCCATCAGCTATTAGCTTTCGAATGAAGAGATGATGAACATCAATATGCTTGGTTATGCTACAGAAAACAAGATTTCTGGCAGTTGCTATTGTGGCCTGGTTATCATAAAATATCTTAGTGGCTTTCTTTTGCTCAAAATTGATACCAACAAGGAGTTTTCTCAGCCATAAGGCTTGTCTTGCTGCTAAAGTTGCTACAATATACTCTGCTTTAAATGATGACAAAGCTATTGTCTCTTGCTTCTTTGAACTCCATGTCAATGGTCCAGAACCAAAGCTGAAAATGTTGCCAAAAGTGCTCTTTCGATCATCTAAAAATCTTGCCTAATAACTGTCAGTGAAACCAATTAGGTTGAAATTTGGTACTTTGCAATACCAAATACCAAAATTCATAGTTCCTGCTATATAACAAAGTATCCTTTTTGTTGTTCCAAGGTGTTGTTTTGTAAACCTGGACATAACACAAACAGAGAAAGCAATGTCAGGTCTAGTATGAGTTAAATAGTTTAAACCCCTAACTAAGCTTCTGAAAAGTGTAGGATTTGCTTTCTCAATCCCATCTTCACGTTGTAGCTTCTCATTTATATTCATTAGTGTGGCTGCCACTTCACAGTTTGCCATGCTAAACCTCTTTAAAAGATCCATAGCATATTTCTTTTAACACACAAAAATTCCATCATTACTTTGCATAACCTCAAGTCCCAAAAAATATTGCAATAAGCTTAAATCTGTCATCTCAAAATTTCTCAACATGCTGGACTTAAAATCATCAATTAAGGACTTTGAAGAACCTATATAAATCATGTCATCCACATATAGGCAAACTACAAAAAAATCTTCATTCGCTTGTTTTTTTAGATAAAGAGTAGGCTCATTTTCACTTCTAGTGAACCCGCTGTCTTGAAAAAATGAATCAATCTTGCTATACCAAGCCCGTGGATATTGCTTTAGCCCGTAGAGGGCTTTTCTTAACCTATAGACTTTGTTTTCATTGTTATTCATAGTAAAACCTGGAGGTTGTGAAACATAAACCTCCTCATCCAAAACTCCATTCAAAAAAGCAGATTTCGCATCAAATTGATACATAGGTAATTATAACTGAGCAGTCAATGCCAACATAATTCTTACAGTTTCAAACTGAGCAACAGGAGAAAAGATTTCTTCAAAATCTATACCTTGTTGTTGTGAGTATCCCTTTGCCAACGAGCTTTGTGCTTTTGGATGCTTCCATCAGTATTATACTTCGTTCGGAAAACCCACTTGAGTCCTACAATATTTTTGCCTTCTGGAACATCAACCAATTCCCATAATGAATTTCTTTCAATTTCCTGCATCTCCTCTATCATAGCAGCTTGCCACTTAGGTTTTTCTGCAGCTTCTTCAAAAGAAGTTGGATCAAAAGCTAATAAAGCAAAGTTACATGACTCATAAATTTCTCTAAGAGATCTGAATTTTTTGGGTGGAGTTTCACTATTGCTACTGGAGGAACTTGATGTTGGAGTGTCTGAACTAGTAGAACTTGTAGAGCTAATAACACCAAGAGAGCTAATGTAACACCTTACTCTTATAGGGCATATCCCCAAACATACTGATGATATTCGAGAACATACTCCATGAGGGTGGCATACTAGAACAGTCAACAATCGAACTTATTACAAATTTTTTTAAAACAATGCACGCATGTGCGGAAAAATCAATAATCAATTTTAGCCCGTTTTATTCATAAGCATTTTTAATTACAAGAGTTACAATCATTATACAACTCATCAGAATTTCTCTTATCACTTGGGCCCATTTTAGATACAAAACATTTTAGTCATAATATCATTACATTACAAAATCATTCATATACACATTGTACAGTATTTGTGAATACACATTTTGATACAAAAATAAAGAAATACAAATACAGACACGAACTAATCCCAACCTCTATCTCTTACTCGAATGCAGTGGCTTGACTCTAATTTGTCTAACTGGAGATCTTCTCTAAGCCTGAAAAATAATGTTGTAATTTTGGTGAATTTTGCGAACTCAGTGAGTGGACCATTCTCGATGGCTCACTCAATCACATAACACATCAATTCATATAATCACATAATTCACATCACTTCATCAATTCATCATGTTAAATCACATACATTTCATATTAACTTAAAACATATATCACATTTAGAAATCAGCCAAGCTATTTAAATTATACATATCAAATGCATATACAGTACTCATGAGACTCACTTTCAATTTATTACTTTGTTATGACCGAGTGCCTTTTTACTAGCTCATATCTCTTGTGGATACCGAGCTTATATCAAATAATGTCCCATATCCCTTAGTAGATACCGAGTACAATGGCAACTGAGCCAGAAGCTCTTATCAGATTCTAAGCTTTAAGCTTTTTTCACTGGTGACTCCAGTCACAACTGCATTTATTTTTCATGCATTTATGTAATGAAATGCATCTATCACATAAGATCAATCAGTCACTTTATTTCACTTTATACATGTCATCGGACCTTGGTTCGACATTCAATATTTAAGTTGAGAATCACTTATTCATTCACATTCACATTCACATTTTTCTTCAGAACTTGGTCCGGCATTCAACAATCAAGTTGAGTATCACATAGTTAGTCTAATTCACATTCAATGAGCACTTCCAATATTATTCATGCATCAAACACCTCAGACATTCATTGTTCGGGATCAATATAATCACATTCACATAATTATTCAATACATAATTTAAATAGAACATCATTAACTCACAGTACGCTCTAGATTAGCATTAGCTTCCATGATCTGGAAACGTCTGGATGTGGACATTTATCCTGCACATCAACAGTATGCAATACACACATTGCACACACATTAATAATTGTACAATCTTATTAATACTTAATCATGTGTGTGTGTGTGTGTGTGTGTGTGTGGGTGTGTGTGTGTGTTGTATATAATGCATGCTCAAGGACAATTCCGGGTGTATTATTTAAATCCACACCTTATGTTCATTCTCATTTCATAATTCATATATGTCTAACTGAACTTAGGTTTACACTTCATTTGTACATGATCATTCTAAGTTCATCATTCAATCCTTATCCTTTGTATACGTCTAGCTTATTCTTAGGCTTACACTTTAAAAAAACTTGGTTATTCTAATATCATAACTCAATTTCTCGTCATTCCTTTTCTAACATTATATGCTCTCATAATACCCGATTCTCATTCACATTTAATCACTTAATACATATTATTCAACTCCTTTGAATTATAACTACAATCATATGAACATCTTCATTCCCATTATACTCATGCCTTTGGTACTTTGATATCATTCATTCATTCACTAAGTTATGACCTCCATTATAACTTTAAAAATATCACACATTTAATCACTTGATTCAAGCATCATTCTAGGTTCAATTCAAGCCCCATTCTAGCCTAAATTAACACCAAATGACTAGTGAATGTCCGTTGGGTGGACTTCTATGTCCGCTGAGCAGACCTTTACGGGTCTCTTACAGAAATGTTAAATTTTGACCCTCTAGACAGCAAAATCTCTTCTTTAGGTCTTTATAAAAGTTGTAGAACTCGAAGTCTTCTTCAAAATCATGCTTAAATGACCTCAATCCAAGTTCTACAAAAAAAGTTATGCCTCTTACCCTAACATATATCCAATTACATCCTTATTTTCCATATTTCTAACTCTTTACTTACTACATTCAACACCTTATATTTAGTCTACCATTTCTAGTTCAATTATTCATCACTTCCCCTTTATTCTAACTCCATTTCAACTCAATATCATCCATGAATAAATGATAGTCCATGATTGATCATGAACACTAAAAACAGAACATATACATATATATATTCATCATCAACTTTTTGCACATATTCAACCTCATTTTCACTTTCATTTCACTTCTAACTATAAACTTAATTCATCTCATTTCAAGAGCATAACTCAACATCTTGGTTAACATAACTTTCACTTTCCTCCCCTAATTCACAACACATAACATCTACATAACAACTCATCACTCATGGTTTTCATACTCTTAAAACAGGACACAAACACATGTATTCATCCATTAATTTGCTGCACCCAATACACACCTTCAAATCAAATTTCGAAACTCTTATAGACATAATTTGAATTCGCTGTCTTTATGAAAAATGTAGCCATATGTCTCTAATTTAATCTAAATCAAAAATCATCTCACTTGGATATTTACAGAACAAGTTATAGCTAAATTACAAATACATAATCAATGGAAAATGTTACAACTAACATTTTTCTAGCATAATTTAACCACCATTTACTCAATTAATCCAACATTATATCATTCCATATTCTATTACCCATCAAAGCAACAAAGCAAGACATTAATCCACCACATTACTCATTCACGTTTTAGCATGTACCCATCCTCATTTTATAAACATTTAACCTTTAGCTATCATCAAATATGCTTCATTCATCAAAGCCATGAAGATTAATAAGTTACTTGATTTATCCAAAGCTTCTTCAATCACCATGAAACCCTAGCTCCTCCAACATATACGATCATCACCCTTTTAAGGTGGAATAGGTTGCTTCTTTTAATAACAAGATGGAGAAGATAGCGAATCTTGAAGAAACAAAGTGAAAGAGTTGAACAAAAATCAATATGATGAAGGTGAGGTGGGATGGTCGTGAATGAAAGAGAGAAAGATGAAGAAAATGAAGAAGATGGAGATGAAAGAAGTATGTATCTTCATTAGCAAGTGAAGGGCCAAAATATGGTCTTTCAATTAATAAAAATTGTGATTTAAACAACTGGTATAGCAAGTGACACTTGTCACTTGCCACATGTCACTTTCTTATGGTTCTCTTTTGGTATTTTAATTTACTAGTCCATTTGTCTCCAATTTTCAACCCAAATTTCTCCCAATTTTCAATGAAAGTTTTCATTAAATCCCAATGTCATTTATAAAAATTTTCATTGCCATTCGACTCTTGTTTCTACTACTATTCATTAATTGTTCTGCCGCTTGACATTTTTCCTAATTCAAAAACACCCTTTAATTCTGGAAAATTCTTATATTTTACCAAAATTTCTAATTGATTACTTATATACTCCATCTCATCTTTTAAGACACATAATCCATAATTCATATTATAATCACATTAAAACAGTCATTTATACCCAAAAAAATATCAAATGAGTGCATGAACAACTCATTGTAATGTGTGCAATAATCAAATTTACGTGTGTGTATGCTAACATTATGCATGAGCGTGAAATATATTTTTCTAATCTCTCATTGCTATTTCTCAATTACAAAAATCTAGAGTTCTAACCCTTAGTATGAAAACGGGATGTTACAGCTAGGAACTGAACTTGCAAGTGATGAAGAAGCTGAATTTTCAGGTGATAGTAAATATGAATTTTCTGGTTGTTCAAAATCTGCTGGAACTAAATTTTGAAGGCCTTCCTCATTGAAATTGCACTTCAAATATGCTTCTTCATTGAATAAAACATCCCTGCTAATTATCCCTTTACTACTTATAGGATTATATAGACGATATGCTTTGGATTGAGAGCTATAGCCAATGAAAATGCATTTTTCAGATTTTTTTATCAAGTTTAGAACGTGTATTAACCAAAGCATATGCTATACAATCAAAAACTTTTAAGTGGCTTACCCGTGGCTTCTTACCAATCTAAGCTTCATAGGGTGTTTGATCCAAAACTGCCTTTTTTGGTGAGATATTCAGAAGATATACTGTTGTTGCAACAACTTCTCCCCAAAACTGATTTGGAAGCCCTTTTGCTTTTAATATGCTTCTGGCCATTTCAACCACTATTTGATTTTTTCGCTCTATAATACCATTATGTTATAGTGTATATGGGGCTGTAAATTGCCTGCAAATATCATTCTCATCACAAAAGGGAGTGAAATCATTAAATAGGAATTCACTGCCACAATGTATTTGAAGTACTTTTATGTTTTTTTCCACTTTGCTTCTCCACCAATGCCTTAAATTTCCTGAAACTCTCAAAGGTTTCATATTTGAATTTTAAGAAATATATCCAACTCATACGGCTATAATCATCTATAAACAGTAGAAAATAGCAACTTCTACCAAATGATTTTGTTTTCATAGGCCTACATAAATCAACATGCACAAGTTCAAGACAATTAGAAGCTCTCTATGATTTTCCATATGGAAATGACTTCCTATTCTGTTTCCCATAAACACATCCCTCAAAAAAATCAAGTTCACCAATTTTCGACAAGCCAATAACCATTTCTTTCTGACTCAAAATTTTCAAATTATGCATATTCAGATGCCCATACGTAAATGCCATAAATTAGCCTCATCATTTCTTCTAACAACTAAGGCTTTGCTCACAACATTTAAGACATTAAAAGGAAACATCCAATTTCTTGTCATATAAACAATAGCTATAGTCTAACCAGATTTTTTTTATCATGAATAACACATGAGTCATCATCAAACACAACAGAATATCCACTAGTTAATAGCTGTCCAATACTCAATAAATTGTGAGCTAAACTAGGCATAAGTTGCACATCATGGAGTAGTTTAACATCACCTTGCACAGTTTTGATGGCAATTGTTCCTTTTCCTTCGACTTTCATTTATTTGTCATCCCCAAGTAGGACTTCACTCTTTTGTGTCTCATCAATTTCTTTGAACAATGACTTGGTTCCAGACATATGGTTGGAGCATCCACTGTCCAAAAACCATACATCTGTGCTATTATCTAGATCTTGAACTAGTGAATGTGTCATAAATAGCTTGCTCTCCTCTTCAATCTTCTCTGTAAAATTTGCTTGCTTTTGTTCCTTTCATTGTTTGATCCAGCAATCAACTTTATTTGTGCCCCAATTTTTCACAATATCTACACTGGATTGCACTCTTGTATTGATTTCGTTCATTAAATCGACTTCTACCTTTGCCACCACCATGTTCTCATCCACGAAATCCACCTTTGTTTTCGCCACGACCTCTGGAATTTTCGGTCATTCCCTTAGAAGACTCCCCCTTAACCTGAAATGCCTTTTCCGCCAATTTTTCTTGAAACTTGCCAAGTCTTGCTTCATGGGCTAACAAGGAGCTCATCATTTCATCAAAAGTATAAATAGACAAATCCTTAGTTTCTTCAGTTGCAACAACATCAAGATCAAATTTTGAGGTTAAACTCCTTAATACCTTACTCACAACAGTTTGTTACTCACATTTTCACCATAAGACTTCATCTTATTAACAATTCCAGATACTCTAGACAAGAATTCTTGCACAGATTCTTTATCTTTCATACCTAAATTCTCAAAATCACGACGAAGTGTTTGAAGTTTTATAGCAATTACCTTCTTGTTGCTCAAATATTCCTGCTTCAAAATCTCCCATACTTGGTTGGAGGTGGTAGCTGATGAAATTCGAGGAAATATATCATCCTCTAGAGTTGACTAAATGAGGAGTAAGGCCTTTGCATCTTTTTCTCCGATTTTCTTGCAATCTTTGGTCAGGTTCAGTAGGTGCAGAATCTGGCTCTTCATACCCGTTCTCCACTAAGTCCCATAGTCTTGTGACTTGAACAACGTTTTCATCTTGGGACTCCAAAGGTGATATTTTTCACCTTTAAAAACTGGAATTAGAGGCTGGGTACTGGATTAGTGTCGTTGCTTGCCATAGCCTTTTCACTACTTGTTCTATGTCTTTTAGCTCTCAAAATAGTTACTTTATTTTTTCTTCTACTTGAAGAAAAAAAGGAGTACCAAAACCTGGATGCTAGATCAAAGCACTTTACAGATTATCCTGGCTTAGGACTTTTATCGAACACTTGGTGTGGATATCTGTTGCTATTGTTTGGTTGAGCTAAGATTTTGGGTACTGCTGGATCCCTCTCTAACTCAACTCATATTCATTTATTTTGGTTGTTTCGTCTCTTGGGCTCTCACAAACAGTAGCTCTCCTTGCTCGTAAGAGTTTGCTGATATAAAAGACAATAAAAACAGGTTTGAGTAATGGTGTCGTTGATGCTCTGATACCACAAATATTAGTAAAGGAGAACAAAAATACAAGATCTGAGAGACAAGAAAAAAAAGTAGAAGAAACTGAACTTTTCTTATTTTAGCTTGAAAATGACAAACTTTAGTACAGCACTTAAATAACCTTAAGAATAACAATAAAGCTAAAAAAACAAGACTCATAATGGACTCGATCTCACTCTCTGCTAAAATATCTAAGTACTGTTATTTACCACTAACCACTAACATAATAACATCTAGGGCCTACAAACATAAACGTGTTGCAATAAAGTAGCAATAACTTTTTGAATCAGTCAACTATATTTATTTAACAATGATATTTTGGATTTGCAGGTGGTTTTACTTTGAAGAAGCAAATGTTAGATGACAGAAGATTCCACAAAATGCGTCTTAATCTGCAGAGACTGCTCCAGGTAGTTCTAGTCTCCTGTACCTTTTCAGCCTGGAAACAACTGATATCAGAAAGTTAAAATATCTTAATGATAGTGGTGTTCCAGCAGTAACTAATACTTGAAAGAGTAATAAGTTAGCAAGTTTATGTCTGTTGTTCCAATTCTTTTCTACCCAAGAGGATGAGTGACTGATTAGGAATGCTTTGTGTTCAAATATTATGGAACTAGATAATTGTGCAAATAAAATTTGTTAATCTCAGGTCATTGCCCATGGTGAGCAAGTATTTCCACAGGTGAAAGAGAAATGCTCTTCAAAGCTATATATGGTTTACTACTGAAGATATTAACTCATTGGAAGAGTTAATAGGACGACTAAGGAGACTAAAAGAAAATGTAGGATTTATTGCCAATCGTGTCACGGCGATTCAGGCTGGTCTTGATAGCTGGCAGTCGGAGCAAATAAACAAGAAACTATACTATCTCTCTTTCCTATCGATCATATTTCTTCCACTGTCCATTGTTACAGGAGGTAAATGTTTCCGCCATATTAACTTTGGTGTTGGTCCTTAAAAAGTATTCCATGAATGATTTCAGAAGTGTATAACTATGACTTATTTGGACAATTATTCTAGTTTTTGGCATGAACGTGGGAGGAGTTCCATGGACAGGTCAAGCTGACCCAAAGCTGAAAAATGGTTTCCACAATGTAATGTTTCTCTGTCTGCTCATGGTAATTATTCTTCTGTTGTGCTTCCTCTTCCCAGTTCTTCATACTCGCTTAAAGGCATGGCGGAGAAGGAGGGCTATAAAAAGAAGCTGGTCTCTCAACAGGAAGTCATTTCTGAAGAGAACAATTGGAATTCAAGAAAGAAGGGCCTATGTTCGGATTTGAAGGAAGGAAACGGAAGTTCTTGCTTCAATTTCAAGTTAGTCCTTGAGGGACAAGCTATTTTCCTGATGATATTCAAGGCCTTACTTAAAGAAAGCGTCTATATAGCACATGCTTGTTCCGAGTTCAGATACTTGGATAGCATACAGGTGAACTTGTTCAGAGATTCCTTTTCATGTTCAGATGACTGGGTTACTACTTCTGGTTTATAGCCATACATACGTTGATCCAAGAACAACCAACTCATGCCTAACCTTTTTCTTGAGACTTTGTGATTCTCACTCACATTTTCTAAATATGCAAATTACCCAACTCATTTAACTTGATGATTTAAGCTCAAAAATTGAAGATATTGAATTTTAAAAATAAGCATATAACTCGGATTTGAATTTAAAAT
>JANIHZ010000209.1:66167040-66178756 GCA_027478365.1 Erythroxylum rufum | reverse complement strand
AATGCAAAATCACAAAAATTGATTCTAGAATGGTCAAACCCAAACATTTTTCTAAACTCCATAAACTAGAATCCTTTCAAAAATTCAAAGATTCAATTGATCATACTTTGATTCTTCACCAAATGAAGAGATCTTTAGCTCAAATTGAAGATCTTTTCTTCCTCTACCTTTTTCTCTTCTTGAACACTTTAAAATCTCTCTTGAAGGCTAAGGAAATTAAAACCCTAGCTTGTTTTCTCTTCTTTCTCTCTTTCGTTTCTTTTTCATGTTTCCTCTCTCTTATCTCTTTTCTCATCCACCCAATTTGTTTCTCTAGAATCTTCTCATCACGTTTTCTCCTGTATTTATAAGCAAGACAACACTTTTTCTTCCAATTATGCCCCTAATGAATGAGAATTGTCCAACTTGCCCTTCCATTTATGCCTTATGTCTTTTATACTTAAATGTCTTACCAACAATATCCTTGAACAATCTAACATAACACCTTCTTCCAGAAACATGTCCCCCATTGTCGTAAGTTTTTAATGCCACTGAAATCATTTCATTTGGTTCAATGGTTCAAAAGATATACTTCAAACAGCTTTGGACTGCTCTTGTCCAAAACTGTATACTATGCACAACTTCCATTAGGAATTTAAACATCTTAGAGACTGAATTAGATTCTAAGTTCTTCATACCATTTATAGCTCCATGTCTCTAGTTTACCACAAGTAAAAAATCATCTCATTTGGATCAGTAGAGCTCCAGAAATTATCAAAATACTGAAGTATGTGCAGTGGAATAACACCAGTTCATATTACTTAAGAGCACACTCACTATACCTGTACCACGTATTCCACTCAATATTTCTCAATTCATTTAATATGGCTGTGATTTTTGGTGTAGATATAGAGCAATGTCTTATGAATCCAATGGTTCAAGAATCAAGTCATTTGGAGGTCTAGTGAAGAAGTTATGGTCAAAAGAAGCAACCATGTTTGTGACATCCATCAAATTGAACCTATTATGGCGCGATTTCCATAACTTTCACAAACAATGTCGGATGGATCTCGTTTTTAGACCATTGGATACAAGAATTTGAGGTCTACAACTTTCAAGAAGACATCAAAGGTGAATTCTATAGTCTGACTTGTGTATTGTCTCACTGTTACATTGTCTCATTTCTTCCGTCTCATTTTCCATCGTCTCATTTCTTCCGTCTCATTTTCTTCCGTCTCATTTCTTCCATCTCATTTTCTTCCATCTCATTTTCTTCCGTCTCATTTCTTCCGTCTAATTTTCTTCCGTCTCATTTTTTCCATCTCATTTTCGTCCGTCTCATTTCTTCTGTCTCATTTTCTTCCCCAGAATGTCTCCACTTACAAGGATCATAACTTTTGACTCCAATGTCCAAAATTTTCATAGTATATACTGTTGGAAAGATAAAAGAAAGATCTACAACTTTCCATAAGGCACCTTGGCTAAATTCTCTTTATATGAATCCCAAATATTGCCCCTAAAGTCCGAAGATGAATTTTCCATTCATACACCAACATACTGCACCAAATTCTTAGCTTCATGACAAGTTTTGAGATTCTTAGATACATAATTGAAATTTGATGTCTTCATAAGAAATGTATCCATATATCTCTAGTTTAATCCCAATCAAGAATCATCTTGTTTAGATGACTAGAAGAAACGTTGTGGCTAAAAGACTGAAGCATACTTAGTCAACATTTTCCAGATCACTACCAATCTTATTTCTAAATCTTTCCTTATCACAACTCATACCAAGATCACTCTTTTTACTCCTTCTACTCCTCATTTTCAATAAAATCACATTTAATACCATTTATACCCAGAAGTTGTCAATGAATACATGTACCACTTTTTTATGTGAAAACATTCTGCATTTATGTGCATATATGCTAACATGATGCATGAGAAAGAAAATGCATTATCTAAATTTCTCTTTGAGCTCACAAATACTGAAAGTTCGGGTCCTAACCCTTAATATGGGGACATAATGTTACAATGCTACCATACTGCTACAGTAATTTTAAAGGATAGATACTCCACCACAAACAAAATTTTAAAAAGAAGTTAAATATCCCTTGTTGATTATCAAGTATCGGGAACTTAAGCTAGCCCAGAGCTAAAATCAACCGGTATCAACATATCCGTTGGTAGATTCTCGTGCAATCAAAAAAAGTCGTTGATATAGCTAGCAAACCAAAAGACATAAGATGTGAAAAGTGGCTTAGTTAATAATACCATGGTGACTTACCAATGTAGATACTCCACAGCTTCAAGCTTGGAAAAGTGAAAGGCAAAATAAAATTGATAAATTCCATAAGTAGTTACATGTTAACTACAGTTAAACCCTACACACAAAACATCCAATGCCCAAAAAGCTTCAGGTAAAGTTCAACCTTACAGAACTAGTACCAGCAAGTAGAATCATTCCTAAATCATCCCTTGAACCCCGAGGAAGGAAACGTCACATTTTTAACAAAATTCTTTTGTTATGCACAACGATTACACGCAAAAGACCCATCTTTACAGCTAAAGATATGAACATTGATTTTGAATGGGGCTTACAAAATGTAACATATACTAACATCAAGCCCTAATTGAAGAACGTCACCAGATCATCTGTGCCATTAACCCTGGTCCTATTCTGTTCCACACTTAAAACGTTGACATTTTCATTTTAACTAAACAACGTTTGATTTTCAGCTTATTTTTAGCCAAGCCGATTTGATCTTCCTTTGATTTTGTTTCTCGCCTCAATTATTTCCTTCCCTTTAATCGCATTTGTTTCTTCCACTCTGTCGCACACTTGCCTTCCAAAAGCTTGGGTTAATTCATGGAATGTGTACTCAACGCTTGAGGTATGCTCTTTGCCATCCACTCGCTCTCTCTTGATCGTTTCTTGTCGACTTCACCACTCTCTTCCATCAACAACAAACCCCAACATGGCTCTGAAGTCCTTCTTTGATTCGTTACTTTCTTCTTTCTTACAAGGAACAATTCTTCTTTTCGATACTTTCTTCTAGGTCTAATTTGATTTAGGAGGAATTTAGGCTTTCAATTTTCATTGTGGTGTTTTGCATTGCAAGTCTTCAGCTCTCTCTGTGGAAATATTCTACCTTTCTAAAAAGTAGACGATCGACTTTTGCCAACTTGCTCCGTTCTTCGTCTTCTTCTTATGACCTCTAAAACCGTTTATCTTCTTCTTCTATCGAAAACTGCAAACCCAGTACTTTAGGTTTTTGTGTTTAATTGGTTATTATCCCCCTCTGAACTTGTTTGCAAATAGGTGGAGTAATTTAAGCAGTGAATATTTACTTGGTGAATATCGACATGCTTGAGTATATTTTTTCACTTGAAAACAGTGTAATGAACTATGGGAGATTTTGTTTTGTTCTTGGTGTTTTAGATGGCCCGAAATCAACTCCCAGCTTCAAACCAAGTTCAGTCTAGCATAAAGGTGTTTGCTAAAGATAAGTTGAAAGTATCTTTAAACAAAGTAGTATGCATATTACAAATTCTATTGGCACTTGGCTTGTACAAGTAACCACACATGGTAGATGTATAAAAACATTCCCTGAAAGTTAACATAAGCAAGCAATGGACTTGCTCATTGTGCAAGCTTTCAAAATTCAGAGATAAATTATCTGAATGAATTTAAAGTTAAAGATCCACCTAGAAGAAAATATACTTGTATCTGGATGAACGACCTAATTTGATCCTAGACCAGAATCATAGGATACCATCTATTAACACAACCTTAGACAAGCAATTAGAAACATGATTCATGATTCAGACTTGTAAAAATCAATTGAAAACATTGTTCTTCATATAATTGGCATATATAGCGAGACAGAAGTACTAATAAATAGTCATAATCGGTTCTCTCTTCAAGTATATTAGTTTTCATTGATTGATGCCTTTAATATGCCATCATATCTAAACTATGAGCCATTCCCTATGATGCCATAAAAAAAAAAAAGATTACTCCATCTTTGCATAGACCACTTTAGGATCCCCTGTTCCAGGATTCTAAGATCATTGGTCCAAGTTCAACAAGTACAACCATATACTTGCCCCCAAGAAACTCAAGCTTCTTACTTAGTTTTAAAAAAACCAATCCTTTCAAGCGTCTCCAAAGCATCATAGATTGTGTCTTCTCATCTCTTTGGGTGCAACATCCTTTTCATTCTTCGTATATCAAGTGTCCAAAATACTAGAAAAGTTGCTAATAAAACATTTATCTTGGGCTTTTCACAAGCTCACGTCACATGAACAGCAAAACTAGGATTCTAGAATAATGTGTTGAAAAAGAGGTCTTTACTTGGAATAAGTCTTCTTATGAGTATTTTTGCCAATTTCATCAATGTTGTATTGGGTAAAGTGAGTCTAACTGAACTCTTGATTTTGAGTAGTTCGTCCATGGTCAAGTCCTTTTGAGAAAAGAAAGTAAGAACAATGTCTGCATGATTCAAGTTGAATCCAACAGTTTTTCCTTTTTCTCCTTTTTGTTCCTTGTTATGTTGCTATTTGCTTTATAGAAAGTAGAAGAAAACATCATTTTGAAGTGGCACGACTTTACAGAATAAAGAATAGGTCATCACCTTACCTATTCTTTATTCTGTAAAACCATGCCAATTGGAAATGATGTTTTATTTAATGGCCTGAGACTCCCCTTTTATTTTTCAAACATAGATGCTTCAATTTTCACTGGTGTTTGTGCATCTGAGTGGATTTCTTGATAATGTAGTTCGGTACAAAGATCTTCTAGATGATGCTTTTGCTAATTTGTTCTCTGTTCTCAAATATAATGGCAATGTGTGTGCAATTGTTTACATTATTTTCCAGATGCCCATGTATGTGTTTATATTAGGAAATCTCTATGTCTGGGCATTCATTAAGTTATACACGCCAGATATGTTTCCTAATGGAGGGTTGTGTTTTGATTTTAGGTTGGGAAAGAATCATTCAAATTTATCACCAAATCTTACTATAGAGGAGCAACTAGAGCACTTCTGGTTTGTTACATAGCTAGGTCAGTTTGTGTAAAAGTGTAGCTGATAAGTTAGATTGAAATCATAACTTATAGAAGTGTTTCAATCAATGTTGTAGGCTTATCGTATGAAATATGAAACCAAGCTATACTATCCACCTCTGCTCCCGTTAGACATGTTGCTGTTGAATTATGGATAAACTTAGTATGGACCTATTGTGATGGGCATTAACGATAGTAAAACTATTTATAACATTGATGTATATCGTTACATTTGAGGTCAATTGGCTTTGTCATAAGATTGGGAATGGCTCCACTTTATATATGTTGTGAGAAAGGTTTTCAATTTTAATAAACATTGCTAGTAAAACTGATTTTTACTTTGGGTTGTAAATTTTTTATCGGTAAGTTTGAAATTTTCTAAGCCTTTTGACATTTAGCAGTATTGATTGTCTTCAAGGTATCATTTGGTTCTACATAATGGACTTTCTTGGTGGAGTGGGACAAGTTTTCCTCTATGAATAGGATTGAGGTTCTTACGACGGGTTCAAATTTTCTGTATCAATTAGTCTGTTCCAACTCTGCAGAGCTTTGTAGGAATAAGATGTCTCATGAGCATAGATATTAATGCTTCAAGCTAAGCCTATACTGCTACCATTGTCCATTGCTCATGAACTTAGTTATATTCCATATATTTTAATCTAATTTTTGTTTAACTACCAAACCCAAGTACATGTTTTTCTTTAACAAATACACCTTATGTTGTATAGTCAAATACTTTAATGAGATGGGTTAAGTTTTTTATGTAAATTCTTATGTGTTAAAGTTATGTTTCTTCTATATCACATTTAAACTTGATTTCCATACAATAACACTGAATTGAATGTGATGAAAAAAGGAAGTAACTTTTATTTTAATTGTTTAAAAGAAATAGATCGTTTCAATAATTTAGTTTCAACCTTGTTCAACCACAATTGGTATTTATCTTATACCAAAATATTATTAATAATGGCATTATATTTAGTGACTTGTCCACGATTTACTAATGAAACCGTTTTTTTATGATTCTTATAAGCACAACAACTACATTATGTGAGCGATGTGATGGTAAAAAACTCACAACAAAATAATTTTGTCAACTATAATAGTGCGGATATAGGTGGTTTCCTTGAGACATGTGATTGTCTAATTCCATATGCAAGAGGCATTTTTTTGTAAATATAAAGTGAAAAGAAAGTAGACTGTTTAGATTAAGTTGTGCATCTTTATCAACGAGGTACATATTTTGTTTCGCACTAAAAATTGGCAATTTCTTTCTTATATTTTCATTACTGTGTAATTTTTTATATTTTCATTATTATGTATCATCTGTAAATGACGAATCGTTGTGTTAAAAAATATTTTTGCGCCAAAGTGTGTAATGCTTAATTCTTAAGATTGTCATTAAACTTCTAACAATGGTATGGACAAAAAAAAAGAACATCCAACTTCTATTTTTTTCGGGGATGACATTATGGGAAAAATATTAGCAAAAGCAAAATTATAAATGAAGTCGTAATGTAAATGAAGCTATGAGAAACTCGTGGTGGAATAGGGGGAAAAAAAACTCAGGTTGTATATAAATGTGTCTTCATAGGTTACAATTTTGAAATTAACATTCTTGAAAACAAATCAACACTAGTCAATTTTGATAATAAATCACAATTTACAAATATAATCGCAACAAAGGATCTTCGGATTCATGTGCTAAACAATTCTAATATAGGTATTGACTTTAACTCCAGCTTCCCTTCAATATGAGCCAAAGAGTGCAAACATAAGCAAGAAGTTGAACCAATTGCATCTTCACTGCCAGCTGAAAATGATTGACTTGGACCTTCATAACCTGCGCTTATAATTGACATGACTTATATATTGAATTCTAAAAAGCTTGAAGCTGTAATCCTATCCCTAGATTTATGAAAGGCATTTGACAATATTGATCTTTAGCACAAGTGTACTTCCTAGTAAACAACTCACCTATGCCTCATTTTCATATGGGAAAAAGCCTACAACAGAGATATACTTTATATCCCTTTGCACGTGATCTGATAATAACTGCAAATGTTTCAGCGGAAAACATAAAGATTAAAAGCAATCTTTGGCGCTGTAACTTAGTATGTAGATTATCAATAAGCTTTTCAAAAAGCCACCTTATCCCTGTTACAAAGCTAACCTTAGACCAACATCCATAGCTACTTTTACGCAGCTAAATGCTTGAAACATGAGTTAGGACTCATAAACAAGCATAATCAATCAAAAATACACCACATTTGAACCATTCATAGGCATTGAACAAAAAGTGAACTTAAGTTGAAATTCAAGTATACCAAATGAACAGTAACCAACTAACTTTTGAAAAATCATAACTTAAGCTACAGACCTCAGAATTTAGTGAGCTCTAGATGCTCACCAAATATCATAGGACGAGGAGGTCTGTGCTAAAAGTTATGTCATGCAAAAAGGGGTTGTCCCTTGAAGGTGGCCTGAAATGTGCACCAACTTTGGAGAATAAACTGTACTTATTGCCAATGAATTATGGGGGTAAGAAAGGTGCCATTATCTTCATCTATTTCTTAGCTTTCAAACAAAAACTTCCTTGCTAAATTTAGACAACAATAAGGCAACCAAAACATATTTCTCCTGTAGCTACTCTATCAAACCTAACATTCCAGATTCAACACCTAAGTTTGCACAGGCATAACTTCATGTAGAAAAACCAAAAAAATGCTCGAAAATATGAAAAATTTTCCTTAAGATGTCTACTTTTAGGGCATACATGTCTTGCTAACAATATCCAATGCCACTGTCCCTAGCACACCACAAACAGGAACCTGCCCTTGCTGCCAGGAAACGGGACAGCACCTAAACCATATACAAGCCATTCCAAATCTTCCATATACACTTCCAAATGTACACAAAAATACATGCATAGACCATTTACATATACAAGAGCCCTAAACCAAAAGAGAGCACATACTTAAACTTGGGAGGCCATAGGTGTTAACCCTCTCCGATACCCACTCTTAAAAGAGAACATGCATAATAATGATAAGACCAAAAGAAGAGGCAACCTAAAACATTCAGCTTCATTTCAGCATTTTCATGATTCGGTTTTGAGCATTCACATTCCATCAGCTATCACTAGTACCACTAGAAGTTATAAGGACATCTCATAATGAGAATAATAAAAGCAACAGACATTGTACAAGAAGTACTTCAATGCCTGCTAATCAACCAGCTCATTGACAATAAAGATGCTTCCCGAAACTCTCTTTAATCACTAGTTAAAGTGGGCTCAGCATATTGCTTGGTTCTTGTTGTGATATTGTTTATACTATTCCCTTCAATGATAAGCCGCACCAAGATTTTAAGCATGATCAAATTCCAAATTCAATATATGAAGTTTAACTACCCAGAAAATCACGGAAGATTGTTAAAAGCTAGATACCCTCTTGAAACTTCATCATTGATAAGAAAAAGATGATATCCTGGAGATGCAGGAAAACAACAGGTCAAAAATCAAGTTCAAAACCTTGCGTGCAAGCTTCTCCAACTTCTCTTGCTCAACTTTCTAGAATGTGAAGTCAATAATTAAGGCATCGCTAAGCCTTGAAGAAAATAAAGAAGAAAATGTATAGCTTAACAAGCAAAACACAAAAGTATGTAGCCAACTAATTGAAACAGGAACTGTAGGCAACAGAAGAAGATAAAAATCTATCACAGGCAAAAAATCCATCTGACAAGAATTAATGCATGTCCTTCACCCATAGTACCAATGAACATAAGGATTGGCACATATATGCCTCCCCTACCCATCCACATGGATGCAGATGATATAAAAGGCATTGCAAATTATCTACCTACCAGACATCTAAACTAATTAAGTTGGCATATTATTAGAAGAACAAGTGAAATATCAGCATTTAAATTTTCAGCCTCAACCTCTTGCCAGTACTAGAACCAATTACAAACGTATCATTTTACTTAAAATATGAACCCAGCTTACAACAAACCAAATTGACAATATCTGAACCAATCTCAAAAAACATGATTAATAACTTTCACACTTACTTAAAGAATAACTTTAAACAAAGAAAGAGAAAAGTACCCACCACGAGAATAAATAAGAAGAACATTGAGAATAAGCAACAAAAAATGTGATATGTGTAAAGACCAACTCCCATAGCGTTCAACAGTATTAACCAAAAATTCAAAATTTGCATACAAGTTCAATGACACACAAGTTGTGAGGAAACTACTAAAATGGAAAGGAATAAGAAACAACTGAAACAATACAATATGATGCATAAAATGAATGCAGGAATTACCTTGATATAGACATTTTCTGCAGCTTTTTCCTCCTCGCTGAAAATTTTTCCACCGCTTCAGAACCTTTGAGAGACTAGACTAGTCATTGATCTTGTAGCCATGGTGAATATCCGTAACTGGAAATGAGATTAAGCATATGATTAAAACAACAAACATTGAAACTTCAAACGTGAAGATTATTGACAACAAACTGAAACTAAGCATGTAGAGCTAGTAATTATCACCAACATCATTTAAAGTTCTATTTATTCTTTAGAAAAATACCCAAGGATACTCTCAAAACATTAAAACCATTAATAAACAAGATGATTTTTATACAAACAGAAAACAATTAATTCCACAAGTACACAAAAATTATGGTTCAAAAACCAGCAAAAAAAAGAAAGAGAGATACTAACTAACAGGACCTAAGAAAGAGAGACGCCTCTTTTTGGAGAAAGTTTTGTTCTCTGAATTGGTGGCAAAACCTGAAATTAGTAAGACATTTCAGCATGTTATGTTTTTTATCCTTAAAGCACAATAAAATGGCTTTCACTCCAAAATTTGTCCAATAAAAGAAATAGTTAACAAAAAGCAAACAAGAAATCACTATGCCTTTTCCTAGTCTCAGCTCAATTTGTCATTCTTAGAACGCTTATGTAATAAAGTAACATTTCAAGCATCTCTTTATCATCAAACATTTCATAAAAATAGAAAAAGATATATTTCTACTTTTAAGTTTCTGAAAGCTAAGCCATTAACATTAACCCCTGAAACCATCGTATATGTTATCTTAGAAATCATTTCATTTGTTTAACGGCTTAAAAAGTTAACGAGTGAACCATAAAAAATCTAGAAATGTAGATGGAGAAAACCCTAAAGCGTCCATAGAAAGAACAAGAGGGAAGTTAATAGAAGAAGTAACTGAGTGAACTTGGTTTGAAGCTGGGAGTTGATTTTGGGCCATCTAAAACACCAAGAGCAAAACAAAATCCCCCATAATACTGGGCTTGCTGTTTTCGATAGAAGAAGAAGATAAATTATTTAGAGGCCATAAGAAGAAGACGAAGAACAGAGCAAGTGATAGGTCCCGATCAAAAGCTGCAAAAATATTTAAGAAGTTTTCTCGTTTGGGCGAGAATCACCACAGATAATATAGTGGAGGTGTTGACAGTTTCCTAACTCCTCCCTAGCTGCACGTTTCTTTTACAGATAGGATCTTTAAACCTTATCATTGCCTCCCCCTTTTTTTGGAACCTTGTCCTCAAGGATCACGATGTTATTTGCCCATGTAGTTTCGTCTTCGTCACCTTCCAGTAATGGTAGTTGGCGTTTGCGACATCGGTGGCCCGGGGTGAACCGTTGAAGCATAATCCTTGTGTTTGACGCTTCTACATTTCATCCCAAGAGATTCGTTTGGCAGATGCAGTTGGAGAAGTTGTGGGTTGTGATGACAGATTTACTGGTGCTTGGTATGGTTGAGTGATCGCACCTCGTCCAGATTGGTTAGATCAGCGTTGTCGATTCAATTGATCCTCTCTCATGCGGGCCAATCTAATCGCTTCCTTTTAAAGACTTGGGTCGGAACATTCTAATTTCGTCTGCTATTTCAGAAGTTCACCAATAAATGTTCCCACCAAGGCCCTTTGCGTCCACCCTTGAACTCGGTTACCCAATCGTTTGAATTCTTTTTGGTACTCACGCAATGAACCCTTTTGTTTTATTTTAGACAAGGCTTCATCAAAATCTTCGCTTTCAGTCGGCAGAGCCTAAGCTCCTCTTCAAACACTACCCAAGTGATTTATTTCTCTTCTTCCTTGCAGACTCGCCGTGACAAATACATTTTTATCATAAATTATCTTAACAAGATTTTATTCTATTTAAATTTTTACGGTCAATTTTGAACAATTGCAATTGTTAGAATTTATGTAAATGATTCAAAATATTAGAAATTAACTTGTAATTTTATGAAATAATAGTTAAAATTGCACCTTTTGCCTATAAAAGAAATATTGACTAAGATCTAGAGTTTGACATTAATACTTGTGTAACTAACTAGGTATGTATATTTCTTTCATCTTTATTTATGAGCAACGAATATTTTGTGAAAGTATAATTAAGAAAATAATTCAAAGTTTATTATGTTTATGTTTGTAAGTTTCATGAATATACTTCAAAATGAATATTGGTGGTAGTATTGTATATAACTGGAAGTAAAACAGATAATGATTTTCAACTCAAATAAAATAGAAGACGTTGAAAAGAAGTAAGGTCACGAGGGATACTTAATATGTAAAAAAAAAATTTCTCATTTCTAAGGTTGACCTTAGTACTTATATTTGAATTATCACTAATCAGGGA
>JANIHZ010000209.1:66039785-66051815 GCA_027478365.1 Erythroxylum rufum | reverse complement strand
CTACACAATACCCAAAATTTGCGCTCCTACACCTAATTTCCTAAAAACAACGAAACAACTTTAGAACAATTGAGGTAAAGCATTAACCATACCTTAAATTGATGAAATTTCAAGAGAAATTAGTTTAGAGGTGGTTTTCGCACACTTCATAGGTGAAGGAGTATTTCCCAGATGAGAAACATGAGAGGAAGTGAAAGAAATGAAGTTCGGGTGCAAGATACGATTTAAAGGTAACTTTTTCTCAACAAGGATGCAAAAAACATTGTGTAACTACCACGTATTGAGCAATTTGGAGTTAAATTTTAAAATAACACGAGCATGTCAAACTGTAACATAGGCAAGTGGTGCTTTCACGTAGTCATGTATCTCAAAAGTGTTATGACAGTGTATCATAATCCATAACACAGGTATGTATTTGGCCCATATTTAGAAAAAAGGCAAATTACACAATTGTGTTGTGAATTAACACAACTATGCTAATACTAAATTTTAATAACTTGAAATCTACATGACCACTAATAAGGGCATGTAGCATTTTATAAATTTTTGGAGACAAAACAAGGGAAAAAGGAAACATAATTCAAGAAGGTTAACCACTTAGACATATTGGTGGCTATGTTTCTTACTAGTTCTCAAATGCTTACCTAGTTTTGGCAATTAAACATGTAGGTTACTTATAATTATTTTCCAACAACAAATTCAATAAAACAAACGTGTTGATAACTATGTTGACTATATCGTTTTGACACTTCTTCTTTGTATAAAATATGGTTGTTCCTCTAGTTAATATGAGCATGTAACTTAATATGGCCTACTAACACAGGTATGTTGATGGGTGTACTACTCTCTATAACTTTTTTGAACTAACCAATTTCTTTTCACATACTTTTTTTTTGGTAAATCAGAAATTTTATAAGGAATAAAAAGTTATGTACAAGAAAGAGCTACCAAAGGTAATCTCAAAACATGCAAAACAAAATGGCATGCATCTAACTATCCTGCCAACAATTGCAATGTAGCCTGTCAGAACAGGAGGTGACAAGAACAAGCTCAAAACAAATACCACAAATACCTAGTTATACGCCAAGCAATCAAACACCAATAACTACTACAACAATATATCATCAGATACTCAAAATACACTAGCAAACACAGACCAATCCCATTGGCAATCATGGTAGCATCAAATCATGTACATCTGTATGCATGGGCTCAGTTAATGTCCACAGTAGCTACCATATGTAATGGTTTATAGTGCAGAAACCATTGCCTAGAAAAACTCCAGGGAATCCAAATTACATTTGGAACGTCGTCGAAGCCCTTGAAAGTGTGGCCATCCAAGAGGGTTCATCCATGTGGAAGTGAGACCACTTAGTTGCACAGGAATCTGCATGGAAAAGTTAATGCATAATAGATCTAATTACCTCTCAATGTGCGTGGGCTGAGATGCTCCAGAACTTGGAAGATTATCCTGGCTTGTAAGCTCTCTACCTCCATGGCTACATCCTTGAAAGTTCTTGAATTCCTTTTAGTCTAAATGTGGTAAACCGTTGTGGATAGAAGTATAGGGAACAAGGGGGACGGTAGGAGTGTTTGGTGGAACCAAATAAGGATAGAAGGAAGGCTTGAAGAGTTGGGGATAGGGATTTGGAAGTGGGTGAGGCAATGGTCCCACACAGAATTAGAGAAAGAACAATTAAAAAAAAATTGGATTCCATGTCCGACATACAAAGGGAGCAGTGGTTGGGAGTATATAGAAAGTGAAGTTTATCCCTTGTTTAGAGTTTTTCGAGGATTGCTAGCCAAAGAATGAATGAACACCGTGGGTTGTTAATTTTGAACCAGCCTAGATTATACCAAGGTACCTGTTAGGATGAGGGTCTCAAGAGTATGTAAGCTGAACCATTGGTATATGTCTTTGAAGAGCTAGGAAGCCATTCCAAATGATCCGGAGAACTAGTTGGTTGAAATTAAATGGCCTCAAATTTGTGTTTATTGTTTGTAGTGTAAAAGTTACATCTATATGAAACTCTAACATTAATAATTCTTAATATGGATTTATATTTCTTTTAATATTTCCTAATGATTATCAATAGGTTTACAATGGCTCAACATGGAGGTATAAGGCTATTGGTAGGAAGTTTATATTAGGATCTGAGTTGAAATATGTTGATGGAGATACAAGTATCTTTAAAAAAATTAACCTTGATTATACCAATTACAGATAAATATGTAAGATTGGAAACGATTTATGGTACTCTCAAGTTGACAAGCTGTATTATAAGCTACAAAGTTTCGACTTTAGTGAGTCATTGAGCCTAAAATGATGTATTAGGCTTTTAAACCTTACAAAAATCTATAAAATGGTTAATGGATATATAACCCATAAGTTAGACATACCAATCCCTAAACCTAACATATTACCTATAACTAGAAGAAAGGAAATCAGTAGGGAGGATTGAGAGAGTCATCATGAAGAAGGAAGTAGTGTTATTAGGGTGGGTTGTGTTGATGATTTAGTTATTGAAGATGTAGGAATACAAAATGTTGACTATGTTGATGAATAAATTGGTAACTAGGTGAAATATATTAGTCACTATGGTGATGAATAAGTTTGTGATCAAGAAAATGTATATGTACAAGCTAATTTCTATGAAGAAATTTTAAATGACCATTAACTAGTTGAAATTGATTCAACAGATTATGGTAGTTTTATTGGTAATGATAGAGAAGTATAGGTAAATCATTGCAAAGAACAAATACCAAGGTACTAGGTATAATCCAACTGGTCCGACACCATATTGTAAATTGAACATAGAGTTTAAAAATGCAAAAGAATTTAAAGATGTTGTAGATTATATAGTAAAAACATAATACAATGTCTGGTTGGAAAATAGTGAAAGCAATAGAATTAGAGTTGAGTATATTTGGGAATGCCTATGAAAGTTGTATGTTGGATATGATAAGAAATAAAGTTGTTTCAAAGCGAAGATATATCAATTTGTTCATAGTTATTTCATAATTAATAAATAAAATTGGTTTCTTTTATGCTCTTAGAAAGACATTTCAAATATAAAATTCTTGAGAAGTCTTGTATCTTTACAACAAACATGGTTAAAGAGTGTAGAAAGGAACTTAATATAATTGTTAGCTCAAACATATGTAGAGCAATGAAGAGGAGATTGAGAAAAGGAAAGGAAACAATTTTGTTAATGAATATGTCAAACTGCAAAGATATGTAAATGAGTTGAAATTTTATAATCTTGGCTCAACAATAGAGTTATAACTGGAAAGGAATCAAGAGACTTTTTTTCTAAAGAATGAAAATTACATTTTATGCAAACATCTATCATAGCACAACATTCATTTTATTCTTCATTATTTTTTATTGCAGTTCAAAAGGTTATACCTTTGCTTTGATGTCATGAAAGAGGATAATTGCATTTGAGACCTATTTTTAGGATAGATGATTGTTTTTATAGATGAAAGTACATCAATTGTTGAGAGTAGTAAGGAGGGATAGGAATGGAGGGATATATTATTGACATAGGCTATTGCGAAGGTAAAAAACACTTATTTATGAAGTTGGTGCATGAATTTACTAGCATCTGAATTGGAATCGAATGATAGTGAAGGAATTGTAGTCATATCTGATATGCAAAATATAACTTAATCATCAAATATTTACTATTAATTAGAATTCATCAATTTTTAAAATATTTACTAGATTTTTATATATTGTTTTATGGATTTGTCAAAGATGTAAAGGAGGCTTATGTAAACGATTTCAATAGGCAGCTTAAGAGGCTTTACAAAATAAATTTTGGATGCACTTCTGTCTAGCTTAAATATTTTTAAAAGATGTGAACAAGATTTTACCAATCATTAGAATGAAATGTTCAATAGATGATAATAATATGAGTGAAACTTTCAATGAATGAATCTTATCAATCAGAGATAGGCCAATAGGTAGCACGCTTAAAACAATTAAGATCATATTAATGAAGAGACATTCAAATATGAGACAATTTATACATAAATGGAAGTTAGATATTGCACCAACTATAGTGAAGAACATGGAAAAGAAAAAAAAGATGTAAATGTCATTAAGAATAGTTTGGAATGAAGATGAGACTTATAGAGTTTCAAAGGGTGATGGCAAACATATTGTGAGGATTGGTAGACAACAAACATATAGTTATTGAGGATGGGATCTATATGGATATCCTTACAAATATGTGATCAATAAAATCTATCATTCCAAACATAAGGTTGAGACATTGTAGGTGGTTGCTAACAAGAGGCTCTGTTCCATAGTTTGATTGAATGTGTTGGCTTATTAGAGATGAAATTTATGGCCTATAATTGAATCAGAGGTGATAAACCACTAACTAAAAACCTCACGTTAGGGAGACCCAAAATCGTAAGAAATAAAGGACAAAATGAGCATAAAAATTTGGAAAATCTAAAGAAATTTTCTTAGAAACAATAAGTGCAAAAACATAGGAAGTGTGGTAATTTTAGCCATAACTCCAGAAAATGCAACAAGAAAGGTTTAACATTACCTATTGAGGCATATTCACAGGTGTATAAACTTACTTGGCTGTATAAATCATTCTATATTATTACATCCAATAGTTTTTTCTTTTTGTTATTCCCATTATAATTATCACATTATAACTGAGGCATCTTCATAAGTATATAAACTTCAGTTTATGATTAATGTATCTTGGTTTTGATAATTGACGAATATGTTTTTTTTTCATTAATATAGGTTACCAATGCAAACAAATTTGAACATACTGTTATACCAAGTAAACAAAGTTATACTATGAGTTTCATACATGATATTTATTAATTACATTATTAAGAAGTAATTTAAAGAAATAGGGAATTACATGTATGTTTCTAGGCTGGTAGCTCTTCATAAGCTAGTATAAGGAAGTCTGGAGGTTTTGATCCACATACACATTTAATATTTCATTTGAACCAAGGAGTCCAAGGTTCAAAAGACAATATGGAACCGCTTCACAATATTTGCAGGTTGAAGCAAAGAAGAGGAGAACATTAATAGCCCAATCATCATAAGAATAAGTTTTTTAGTTTAGTGGAACATGGCACAAAATCAATCAAATTATATGATTTATGAACACTGATACATCTTTTTAATATACACTTTTGGTATAACTTTTTACTGCATGTTGCTATATTTATTTGCTTGCCACTCTTATATATGAATTCCAATCTATATGTTTGTCCTTAATATATTACTAATATTACATGTGTCATATGACAAATAATATAGAATTCCTATAGTCTTCCATTACCTTTTGATAAAGAAGACAAGTTTGATATCGTTTAATAGAAATTAAATTTCAATTTTAATATAATAATTACAATATATAATTTAAGTGCACAATCATTACATCCAATATAAGTCAAGTTTAAACTCTAACATTACAATTTAGTGTTATTTCTCTATAATATATGTAGGAATAAGCATTAGGGAGTTAGCACTCATGCTAATTAATCTCAAAGAGTTAAGTGTTTTTTACTACTCTGTAGATACTATTAGAGGTTGGATGCATGAATAACTCATGATTGACACGCAAAAAAGTTTTGAAAGGATTTCAACAAGAATATCAAATTAGGTACGATTTCATATATTATTATTCTAATTTTTCAACTTATTCAATTATTAGGATCTGATTAGAAATTGTAAAATTTTATTTTTCCGTAACACCCGTGATTCAATCATAGTTAGTTTCCTAATAGCGGTGTCACAACCTCCTTTAATTGTTTAACTTAAATTAATTGCTTGATTGTCACCACTAACAAGGGTAATTTTTGCCCACAGCAAAGGATGGATATGGAGGTAATGGTGCAATTCCAACATAGCATTGTAGACTAGAAGTAGGAAGCACCGACATAGGACAGATGTAGAGGACACAACAATGGCAAAAACTAAAAAGGCCTAATTCTGGAAAACTTATACATGCCCCACATGGGGACAATATGTTTGCAACAGACGCTATACGCACCAGTCAATGCTAGAGGCTAATTGAAGTGCATGTAATACACAAACCTCACATAAAGTATTCTGGCACGTGCACGCGCCAGGTAGTCCCATATTTTTATATTTGATTTTTAATATTTTTTAAGCCTTAATTTATTTTAATTTAATTTAATTTAATTTAATGAGAATAAATTGGTTTAAATTCCTAATAGATTGAAAAATGGTTTTTAGATATTTGAAATTTTTAAAAAAAGATAATCATTATTAGGAATATTGTGGGATTTAGTTTAATCTTTTTAAGAAGTGGAATTATTGAGTTAAATTAGTTATCAAATCAATAATTACAATCAAACAAATGTTTTAAAGGATTTCTTTCATAATTTGATTATGTTAGAAATTATTAATATAATAAGATTATATTATTTTGATAAGACCAAAAATTTTAAAATTTCAAATCTCTAAATTAAATATTAAGTACCAAAAATTTGTGAAATTTCAAATCTCTAAATTATATACATTAAGAAAATGATAGTTGTCTTCCATTATCTAAGAATAAAATCAGAGTTATGTTTGTTTAAAGGATTGTTGAACAAATTCAATGGCCCTTTAACCCAAATATTTTTTATCTTAAATTAATGGATCTTACTTTAACCTAAATATTTTTATCTTAAATTAATGGATCTTACTTAACTAAATTTGTATGATTTGGATAAGCAAACTCATGATCATATGAATTTAGAGACATGATTAGGAATTATATATATAAGATATATTTTGGCAAAGAGTTATCACTTAACAGATCTAGGAGTCACATAAGATGTGATTGATAAAGTTGTTATCTACCTGATTTAAATTTAGTTGGTTTGTTGAGCAAACCTAAGATCAACTATTTTTTTAATGGGATCCTAGCCTACTAGGAAATTATTTGATAATTTCTTGATTTAATAGTGAGTGATATTATTTTAAATAAATAGGATCAATCAAATATTAGTAAACTCCTTGTTTTATTTGATTTTATGTTATTAACTAATACTTGTTCTTTTATGTCTTTAGGTTATCAAAAGAAGATGAGCACCAATCTAACATTGAGGAGTATCATGGATGCTAACAAGCTAATTGGACTTAATTTCTCACACTAGTTTTGCAACTTGAGAATTTTTCTCAGGTAAGAAAAGAGGTTATATATTTTTGACACTGTTATTCCACCATCAGATGTGACTAATGAGGTTTAGGCAAGATATTAGCGTTATATTGATGACATTAGACAAGCTACATACATGATGTTAGCTATTATGTCTCTAAAGCTTCAAAGGCAACATGAGATATAAATGCTCCAACTATAATTTTTCATCTCAATGAGTTGTTTGGTGTACAAAGTAGGCTGGAGAGTTATCAGTTCTCCAAAGCAATATTTTAATGCAAGATGGCTGAAAGATCTTTAGTGAACCTATACGTGTTGAAGATGATTGGTTATATTGAAAATTTATGCTAACTAAGTTTTGTCATAGATCATGAGTTAAGCTTTGATTTGGTGTTATAATCTCTTAGTTCGAGCTTTTCACAGTTTGTTATGAACTTTCATATGAATCAAAAGAATATGTCATTGCCTGAATTGTTCAATATGCTCAATACTGCAAAAGGGTGTCTTAAGAAGGAACTCAATTATGATCTTATTATGCATTCTTCCAAGAGCAAGAAAAAGGGCTCCAAGAAGAATAATAATAAGAAACAAAAGGCTTCTGCTAAATTAGCAAAGCCAAAAGGTCGTTTCAAGAATAAGAGCAATGATAACAACACATGTTTTCACTCAGGAGTTAACGTAATATGATAAACAACCTAGCTTATCTTGCTACCTAAAAGACAAAAAGCTTAAGGAAGCCATTTCTTTAGGTATGTTTATAATTGAGATCAATCTTTCTACTTCTATTATATATTCTTGGGTATTAGATACTGGATATAGTTCTCATATTTGTAATAACATATAGATGTTAACATAAAGTAGAGAAATATCATTTCTATTTCTTATTTATATTTGAATGGATTTTTCTTTATTATTAAAAATAAGAGTTGTTCTTTCTGTAAAGATGATTTTTATTATGGATCTGGACTATTAACAAATGATTTGTATAAATTAGATCTTGAAAGGTCAATCCTTAATATAAATAGCAAGAAAAGAAAGTTTAAGTAACTAAAATCCATCTTATTTGTGGCATTGTAGGTTAGGTCATATCAACAAAACTATAATCACAAAGTTACATGAAGAAAGATATTTAGATCCTTTTGATTATGAATCATATGAAACTTGTGAATCTTGTTTGTTGGGAAAGATAACCAAACTACCCTTTAGCGAAAAGGGAGAATGTGACAATGAGTTACTAGAGCTTATAAATTCGTAATTATGTGGCCCTATTTCTACCTATGGTAAAGGTAGATTCTCATATTTCATTACATTCACATATGATCATTCTAGATATGGTTATGTGTACTAAATGAAAAAAAAAATCAGAATCATTTGAAAAGTTAAAAGAATTTAGAATTAAAGTTGAGAAACAAACTAGTAAAAGTATTAAGACACTTAGAACAGATCGAGATGGTGAATACTTAGACCACGAGTTTTTTGGTTACTTAAAAGAGAATGGGATTCTCTCACAATGGACATCTCTTAAAACTCCATAACATAATGGAGTATTTGAGAGAAGAAATCGAACTCTACTAGATATGGTACATTTCATTATGAATCATGCAGTCCTTTCTGTCTCCTTTTAGGGATATGCCATTGAAACTGGTATTTACCTTATAAATAGAGTTTCATCTAAGTCAGTTGACAAGACACCATATGAGATATGGACTGGTAGTATACGAAGGTTGTCACACTTAAAGATTTGGGGATGTGATGCTTATATGAAGTGTGCAACATCTAAAAGCTTCAAACTAAATCAAATAAATGCAAATTTATGGGTTATCCAAAAGAGAATATTGAATATTAATTTTACCATTCTTTTGAGCAAAGATGTTTGTCTCAAAACATGTTACATTCCTAGAAAGAGAATTTATTCTTAAGGAAAGTAGTGGGAGTGAGGTAGAGTTTAGAGAAGTTCAAAAGCCATAAATTCACAACCAAATAATAAAAGAACCTTAAGTTGATAGATATGATATACAATTGATGGTTCAAGAGACACATAATCTGTGATGCGTTAGTAAGATATGTCATCCCTTACTAAATTAGGCCTACACATTGAAAAGGGGGAAGGATAATGCATTGCTCATACATGATGACCCTACTACCTTTAAAGAAGCAATGTCTGACATTGATTCTTTAAAATGGAATGAAGCCATAAGATCTAAAATGGAATCTATGTACATTAACTAGGCATAGACTTTGGTGGATGCACCTGATGGTATTGTACCTATTGGATGCAAGTAGGTCTTTAAGAGAGAAACTGAAAAAGATGGTAATCTACATACATAAAAATCAATTTTAATGGGTAAAGGTTACAAACAAAAACAAGGAGTTCATTTTTAATGAAACCTTTTCACCAATAGTTATGCTTAAATCTGTAAGAATCTTGTTGGCTATAATCGCATATTATGATTTTGAAGTCTGGTAAATGGATGTCGAAACAATATTTCTCAGTGGAAATTTGTTTAAGGATATGTTATGACACAACCTAATGGTTTTGAATCCAATAGATTTTCTATTCAAGTATACAAGTTGAAAAAGTCTATTTAAGGACTTAAGCAAACATCACGGAGTTGGAATATTCATTTTGCTGAGATAATCAAAGACTTTGATTTTATCAAAAATGTGAATGAACCATGTGTCTAAAATATGGTTAGTGGAAGTGTAGTCATTTTCTTAGTGTTATATGTAGATGACGTATTGCTAAGTAGAAACAACATACCAATGCTTTAGTCTGTAAAGATTTGGTTAGCCAATAACTTCTTCATGAAAGATATAGGAGAAGCAACCTATATTCTAAAAATAAAGATCTATAGAGATAGATCAAAGAGGTTGCTTAGGTTATCTCAATCCACATACATAGAAAAAGTGTTAAAGAGGTTTAGCATGGAGAATTCCAAGAGGGGCTTCTTACCCATGTCAAATGGGATTTCTCTCACACAAAGTATATGTCCTAAAACATAAGAAGAGAGATAAAATGGATTGTGTTTCATATGCTTCTATAATTAGATCAATCATGTGTTCGATGTTATGTACTAGACCATATGTCTCTTATACTTTGAGCATAACAAACACTTTTCAAACTAATCCAAATGAGTATCACTGGATGACTGTGAAAAAAATCTTGAAGTACTTAAGAAGGACTAAAGATATTTCATTGGTCTATAGAGGAGCTAAATTGAGAGTTGAAGGGTATTCGAATGATAGTTTTTAGTCAGATCCAGATGATAGTAGATCACAATCAGGATACATCTTCACTTTGAATGGTGGTGAGGTAAGTTGGAAAAGTTTCAAATAGCCAACCAAAGGATGAGATTTAGAATCAAGACATTCATCACTGAATTTAGAGTGGTTCTTAGCATTGTTAAGTTTATAGTATTGTACTACGACAACAATGGCAACATTGCAAAGGTAAAAGAAACAAGGTCTCATAAATGGTCCAAATATGTACTCAAGAAGTTTGAATTGATCAGGTAGATAATGGAGCAAAAAGACATAATATTAGAGCGAGTTTTCACTGAAGAGAATCTTGCAGATCCTCTCACTAAGCTATTGTCTCAAAAGAGCCATAATAGACATATAGAAGGATATGGTGTTAGATACATAGGTGATTGGCTTTAGCGCAAGTGAGAGATTGCTAGTTTATGCCCTTATAGCCAATCAGTTTGTTGCAATTTTACGTATAACATTATTATTTAATTAATAAAGGCATTCTTTATCTGTATATATTATATTAATTACATTTGATGTTTAATACTAAAGGTAAAATCCTACAATAATTACTGTATAATTGAAATTATGATCAGATCATAATTATGAGATTCAATTTGCATTATGTATTATTCTCAAATTGTTCCTGACTATAGTTTCCTCAAGATGTGATATTAATGAAACGGTAAAACTAGCACACATTATATTTCTTTCTTGTGAAGAAAGTAATTGATATCATACATTAAAGTGTAGAAATACTTTTGCGAGTGCTTATTAGAAAATAAGTTCATTGAACTGACTCAATTATGAGGATCCTAAATCAAATATTACTTATGTGTATATTAATTTCCTCATTATGATGGTTATATAATTGATCCCTAAACTTTTTTTTTGAAAAAACTAATTGATCCCTAGACTTAAGATTAGTAAAGTATATCATGTGGGAATTACTGTATTTTGACACTACTTATGACCTGTCCTATTTAGGGTAATTAAGTTGGTAATACTTGGATACAATATGAATTATATGGAGATAGTTGAATAAGTTAATAAAGAATTCGTCGCTCTAAAGTAATTAAAGGGAATGTTTTAATGTTCTTAATTAGTAGTGGTTCAAAGAATTCTCTGGCTAGAGTGAATTAACATTTGAAAAGGTATTTTCAAATATCAATTTTAAATCAATTACTAATTAGCAAGGACAAATATGATTGGATTCAAAAGAGTATATACTATATCCATATTATATCCATTTGGAACATTGAATGCTAAAATGATTAAATTATACATCATAACCATGCATAGACATGTTAAGTCAAATCACTTTGACATTCTTGATATTTTGGTGATCATGACATGTTACTAAATGTCAATCTTGATCTATGATTATAAATTGTTTAATTAGATAATTAAAAATAAATTGAAAAGAATATTAATTTAATTTATAATTATTGTCAATATATTATGAACCTAATGGGACACATATAAAGAGCAGCCTAAAAGAGAAATTTCAATTTTAATTAAGTTGGACTTAATTATAAAGTTTGATAAATTTTATGGATCAAATATGAATTATTTGATTTTATTAAAATTAAACTAATTATGATTAGAGTATAAATTTAATTAT
>JANIHZ010000209.1:65790374-65814571 GCA_027478365.1 Erythroxylum rufum | reverse complement strand
TGGCTATCAAAAACTGGTCTTGACCCTTCTCTTGTTTATGAATATGGTCTTGCTTTTGCGCAGAATGAGCTTGAAGAGGAGGATATAGCTTACTTCAATCACGAGTTTCTTCAAAGTATGGGGATTTCCATAGCTAAACACAGGTTGGAGATCCTCAAGCTTGCAAGAAAAGAGAAAGGAGCTGGAACTGGATGAGCCACCTCCACCATATGCCTTCATTTTCAGATGGTGAAAAATGAACTCAGGAATTGCTTTCGGATTAGTAAATATAACAATAAACATTTAAACATGACGCATACCTTTGCAACTTCAGATGTATCAGTGGCACTATCAATAGTCCTCAAGCACATCTTAAGATTATTTCTCTGCCAATAGACAACAGCTCCGATGGGCCTGCCATAATTTAAGTAGCCACTGTAAGACTGAAGGGAAAAGACAAAAAGTTGCAAGTATTTAATCCGAATAAGGAGACACATAGTTTGACTGGTTAGTAAACTCGACCTAACTTAAACTACTAAAAAAGAGGACCACACTGATGCAATGCCTCAAATACCTAAGACCAGCAGTAGAGCTCTTTATGCTAAGTTGTTTTCCAATTTCATCACTTAAGTAGGAGTGGCCATCTGCTCTAACTCCCTGAATCAAGAGGGAAATTCCAGAACTTGATATTGTCCAAAAATGAGAGATATTGTAAGACCTATTAAGGATAAAATAAAGACAACCACAGAAAATAATTTCTGATTACCAGGCACTCGCCATAAAATCCTCTACCAAGCCGAACTTTGAAAACTTTGTCCAACAATTTATTAGCAGCACCTTCCCTGGAGGATATGTAAGACTTTCCCTTGGAAATTAGATCTATAGCATTCATCGCAAGTAACTGCAAGAAGGAAAAATTATAGAAATATCAGCACTCAGAAGTCGTCTGAAATGATGATAAGGATGTGGAAGGAAAATCTAAATTCCAAAATGCTTGTAACTTCTTCAGATTCTTAAAGAATAACAAAACAATAGATGAGTTACAATCCAAATCAACCTCTCCATAAAAATGTGGGTTAGTGATGCAATTCAGCGTAGTGCGCTTTTCATTAAGTCCCACATTGAATGCTCTAATATCAGGCAAACTCCATCTTCGAAGGTCTACATCTTCCATGTACTTAAGAAACATCTCGACACTATCCCTATTTTTCAAGTCCAACAATTCATCTGCTTTCCCCTTATCATAAGCAAAACAAAAATATTAAATCTCAATATTTAACACCACACCTCAAAGCCACTGATATCAAACTAAAATCACAACAGGCAACTTACAGAACCAGATTTCAGATTAACAAGCTTGCTAGTGAAATGCTCATACACGACGTTAGAGCTACTCCTCTCAACATCAACAAAGAATTTGACTTTCTCTGGTAAATCTTCAATAGAAGAAACCATCTTTAAGGCGGACTTTCTATGATCAAAACCTATCACCCTATAGACCGAACAAACCACAACACTACATAAGCTACATTGCCTTGTAGGAAACTGATCGCAACATATTTGAGCCGAAGAATTTAGCTTACTCGCACTTAGATTGCCGCGAAATTGTCGTAGCAAACCCAGGCGGGCCAAGAAAATCAAGGAGATAACACCTTTCCAGCCGTTCCATTCGGAAATCCTCAATCCTGATAACAACCCAGCAGCAAAGTTAACATCTTTTTCTGTTTTCAGGTCTAAAGTAAATAGCTTTAAAACATCTTTCATAACCCAAAAAAGCTAGAGAAAGAAAGGGTATGGCAACCAAAAACCTGAGAGGTTCAACAGAAGAGAAAGGCAGAATAAGAGAAGGAATATGGCATCGTAAGTGGAAGAGATGAGCAAAGAGGGCAGAGAAAGCTCCTGAGAAAGATGGGTAGTTGTAGAGCACCAAAGTTGCAGTCTTTTCTTCTCTTGCTTTCGCCATGAGTTCCAACGCCGCGTCTGATCGGAATTCTCGAGCTCCGTCGCGGTTGATCGAGGGCGCCGGTGATAAGAGAGCCCTCCATTTTCTTCGAAAGTACAAAGCCATCAAGTACTGTTCACATTATTTTGAACGAAAAGTTAAATATATAGAGTTTTGACTGTTTAAATTAGAAACTTTTACAAGTGCGACTGACTATCAGAGATTGGATTGGATCATAGGGTACGAGTTTTTGAAGTAAAATATGTGTTTCATGTCAGGAGGGGCACGTGGCTCTGGTATATGTTGTCGTATGCTTAATAAATTAAAACCCCAGACGTGGAAGTTGGATGAGATATTTTCTTCTCTCTTCTTCTCTCTGCCCTTTTATGGTATGTCTGCAAGCCAACGTTGGATTTATTTCCGATGACCCCTCTTTCTTCAACCCATTTATTGGCAATTGATTAGTTTTGTTTTCTTCCTGTTCTGTTCACCGTCTTTGTGTTTGATGCGCTGTAGAGATAGGTCCTTAACCGGTGCACTTGTGCATCTTTTTATTGTTCATATTACATCAAGTTTAGGGCTTCATTTCATGTTTTGTTTTGCCTTTGCAGGTTTTTCTTGGTCGGTTGTTTCGTGGTTGAGGTGCGAAGAAGCCTCTGTGGTTGTGATACTTCCTTTGGTTTCTGTTCTTAGCTACAACGGGTGTTTTGAAGAGCTAAAACATGGTTGCTGCATACTTGGGTAAGCTTTTTTGGTGTATACAGTTATGTCAAGTGGTTGCTACAGTGTTTGCTTAATGGATTATGTAACACAGAAAGATTTGGGCTTTGATTCTTGCTTCGTTTTTCGTTTCTTCCCGTTCTTTTGCTCTCTTGACGAGGTTGGAATGTCAAAATGGAAAAGGAAACGATTGAAATAATTTTCTGCTCTTGTATTGAAATTTATTAACAGTTTTTGAGAATGGAGGTACGAATGATTTATTTTTTATCACAGCTGTGAGCCTGTGACAATTGGTGTATCCCGTATGCTCTATCTTTGCTAATTCCAAGCTGCATGCACCAATTTCCAATTGCATTTCGAGATATTGCCCTACAGTATGCTCCGTGGTTCTCTTTGCTTTTATAATGTTCTTTCCCCATCTGTAGATGGTTTATTTATCTGGGCAACTTATTCGTGCAAGGTTATAGATGTTAAACTATTTTACTTTCATCATCTCTTTTTGGAAATTGATTATTGTCTGCAGACTTGGTTGATTGAAGTGTGTTTCATTTGCTTGCATGGACTTACGGTTTGAAGATAGATCTTCTCTCAGATATAAAGATACAAGATAAAACTATTTCATATGTTCTTCATCAAAGGAAAGGAAAAGAAAAACCTCAACAAGTAGTTATTGCTCTTACTTTCATTACTGTCAACTAAATAACACTTCTCATCTATTTTAACAAAACAAATATGCACTTTCTAAGGGTTCAAGTTCTGATTTTAACATGTTAAAAAATTATGTTTCTTGATAGATATGGTTAATACATAGAAATCTTCAGATTGTTTTCAGAGTTCCTTTTATATTTTAGAAAGAAAAATAAAAACGAGTCATAGATCTTGGTTTACATGTCAATATGTCCAAGTCTCTAAGTTTCTTTCTTGCTCTTTGAATTGAATCGATGACATTTCTTGATACTCTCCTCATTCTCTGAATAAATTCCCTCCAATTAAATTAAGACAGCGGAAATAAGGCCAGGGAAACAATATCAACAATATGCTTAATTGAAATATTGTCCTACGATTTTAATCTGTACTTCTAATCTAAGTACAGATCAATACACATTTTGCTACAGAAAGTGCATATTTGTTT
The DNA here is from genome assembly GCA_027478365.1 of Erythroxylum rufum. NCBI lineage: Eukaryota > Viridiplantae > Streptophyta > Magnoliopsida > Malpighiales > Erythroxylaceae > Erythroxylum > Erythroxylum rufum. The sequence goes on along the minus strand of JANIHZ010000209.1, from coordinate 65,810,798 downwards.
GATTGCAAGTGGCATTTGAAATAAATGATAGTGCTAAACATCTCTCTTTAACTAAATTGATAGATCTAACTGCTAGTGTATGATGTTGAAGTACTTGATGGTTGAATTCAAACTTCATCTCTTGATAAACATTCTTTATCTCGTGATAAACATCTAAATGGAGAATACTTTATCATTCCTCTTTATAGGTTCTTTCTACTACTTTTACAGTTCTTTCGACATGCAACTGGGTATTAGTGCAGTATGTTGGGGATGGCCGCTCTATTTGCCTTTTAAACTCTCATGTTGCCTTTTAATTTTCTTCACTTAGATAAACAACTTTATTTCTTATTTATACCAATATTTTTCTTAGAACATGAATAAATGTACATGATCAAACCTATGAGGAGCATGTCTGATATAATGATGTTACATTAATCTAAATGTCTTTGGTTTTTATTATTGATTTCTTGCTGTGAGATAGAAGTGTTGAGAGTACATAAAAGCTAAAGTGGATTAGTGCAAGGAGCTTTTTCAAATTCTGTCCTTTTGAATCAGCTTTAAAAGTTACAAGCTGTGAAGAAGCACTATGCATTGAAGAAAGTGTAAGAGGTTGAGGGCAGATTTGAATCATGAAAAACTTGTAAAATATGGAAGAAGAATTAGGAAGAGCGTGTAGAAGAAACTTTTTCAGGAAGATAAAACATGAGACTTGTTGTGGTTTTCATCTTCTTTTATATATGAATATTTTGGTCAATCGGATAGGGCAATGAATAAGTGGTTGATGGTTAACATGTTAAATACCACCATGGGTCCCAAATTTCAAGACATGTGGCATGCCTATGGTAGATTGTTCTTGAACTTAACAAATCAGTCTTCTAGACAAGTAAAATTGTTGGATCAAATAGTTTATTCCTATTAGATTGTGGTCTACTAATTATTGAATTGCAAAATTGTTATTTTCAGAAAACATCAACCGAGATTGTGGTGGCTATTCAATGTATTGCGTTGATTGTGTTTCTAATAGATAGGAACGAGAAATAACTCGGTTGATTCTTTGATTTTCTTGAACAATTTGTTTTATGTGGAATATTTCAACTAGAATGTAGGCAAAGTATTTTCCCCATTTCCTGTGTAATTCTAGCTATTTCAGAATAGGATAAACTTTACTTAAGATTTCAGCATTATATGTTCTGGCACTTCATCCTACTTTGAATACTTAATTCATTGACTAAATGCTGCTAATGAAGACTAAAGTTGAAGGATTATATTATAGACGTGATTCAAAGTGTTTTGGGTTACGTTGACACAAGACAAACCTCAAAGTATACATCCAGAAAATTATCTCAAAAGTCTTGTGTTTCTTGACTTTGATCTGATAGGACTAAATAGTATCAAGGACCATAATTTGAAAATTATTATGACTAGGTGCAATTTGAGAAAATAATTATTGTGACCTTGATTATACATTTGCTTGGGCTAATTCCATCTGATGGATCCTTCCAGCTCAATGACAGCTCCTTCTGTTAAGTAACAGAGATTAGGGCCTGTGGACAGAGTAGGCCATGGCTTTTGGTTACTATGCTGTCCAAGTGTGCACGTGTTTACATAAACACCAAAAGGTGGCTGCACCTTTTGTTATGCCTGTTCTTTTTATCTGCCAATTTCTATGCATTTCTAATACTTCTGTTGCTATCACTTGCCACTGTTTGTTGATATTATGAATGCCATTACTATATGACTTGTGAATTGGAAAGTGAAGCGTATAGAATTTCTGTATTTTAAAAAGTCAATCTAATATTTGCAGAAGTAATTGAAAATCCTTGTTACAGGGACTTGATTATACACGTGTGACTAGATGTTTCCTCATAATTGTTCAATGGACTACAACTAACATATTGACTCATATGCAACAAAATAATTGAGATTTATATGTTTTTGCTGAAGCTTTACATTGGGAATCAAAATTTTGAATATAATTCTTGCTTTGGACTAATATAAAGTGCTGCTTGAAAGACTCAAAAGATAGAAGTCTCTTTTTTCTCATCATCACAATGTCTGCCTACTATCAATCACAAGAGTAATGCTTGAGTGCACGTACTTGAAACATAGAAATCGTGAATTGATGAAAGCCTCAACTATCATCCTTTATCTGCTGAGTACACCCAACTGGCCTTTGTGCGTAGATTTCATTTGTGAAGATCGTTTCTGATCCTGACAATGATGAATTATGAACGATGTGCATCTTTAGTGAAAATCATATACTGTTCTTACGGCTGTTGTTTCTTGCCAAAAGGCATAGTATAATGTTCAGGATGATGTAAGTTGAAAACTTGTGATTGTATATTAAATCCTTATTCTTAGTTTAAAGTGTCAAACAAAGAATTCTTGTTATGTTTGTTTTTTGGTGGGGCAGGTATTGTTGTCTCCATACGAATAATGCAGAGACAACAATAAACAACTCAAGTTTTACATGGATGAATAATGGCATATTTTCTGGTGTATAACTTTATCATGTTGACGTAAATCAATCAAGTTTAAAATTCTAATGAACAAATAGATGCAGGTTCCTTATGTCTGCTACAAGATTAGTAATGACATATACTAGTATTGTCATGGTTTTTTGTAGTGAAGAAGATATTGTCATGATCTGACAATGTTTGCCTGTAATAACTATATTTCCCAAAATGTAATGGATCTTATAGAATTTCGTATGTACATACTTCTACTAAATTCATTTGTTTGTTTTAATTATTTGTCTGCTCTGAACTCTCTTTAATGAGTCAAAGAATGCACAATGCTAGTGGAACATTAGTATTGAACTTATGCTTATTGTTTACGATGCCAAACAAATCTTCACTAACACAATGATAGTTTTATCTTCACAAACATTTCAATCTCAAAGATATAGAAAAATCTAGTAACGTCTGGAACCTTCCTTTTCTTTTTAGTGTAGGGAACATGAAAGCACCTGTTCAAATTGAGGTTTCCACTTATTGGGTAACATGCTGGTCTTTGATCATCCTGCAGCAACCTTGGAAATCTATCTTGCAGACATTTTTCATACCAAATATGACAGCCCTGTTGTTGAAAGCAGTCCTAGTATCTGATGAGAAATCTCCTTAGATGAGCTCGACCTTTAAACTATTTAGGAAGTTGCAGGCATGATAACCCAAGGATGCTCTATTTCAGTTGTAATCTGTCATAGATTTAGGAGAACATTCTCATAAAAGATATTAAAAAGAATTGTTTTGTATTGAGCTCCTACATTTCTCAATAGAGTGATAGAGCGCACCCCAAGTTTATTGGTTGTGCTGCTACTTTGTTGTTCTGGTGTTGTGGCTGGCTCAATTCAAGGTGAATAGGGATGTCCACATCGTATTTGTTGCTTAGAGTGTATGGTGGGTGAGGACTAATATTTGCTTCAGCAACTCCATGCACCTGGGTCAAAAACTCTGTTAAGGCATCTATGTGTAGAGAACTTAATTGTCTTCATCAGACATAAAGACAGACAAATGACATCCTTTGATGCAGTATACTCCTGGTATAGTCATATGCTTGACTTTGGGCTGCTACTCAACTGTGATTGTGTGATGTCTTCCTGTTGTTATAGAAAAGTTGCATTTGTGATGAATACAATGTACTTAATTTGTACCTTTTTACACAAGGCTGCATTTTCTTGATGTATGATGTCTACCTTCTTATGAAGTTCTAGATTTTCTTGATAAATCAAGTTTCCCTGCATTCAGTTCCATAAAAATTGAACTTGAAAATTTTCCCTTATAAGTGTGTGGAATATGAAATTAAAGGTTGGGAAAGACCTTGTGCTTCAATTCTTTGATTTCGTCGGTTAAAATCTGTTCCTGCCAAAAGAATGAAAAGAAAGTTTGTTGCCTGAGGAACAAGTTCTGTTATAGGAAATGAAGTTTGCTACAGGTACAGTGTCATACCTTTCTTGCTCGGATGCCCTTCAAACTCATCTCTAATTGGCTTTCTAGGTTCTGCAGATCCTTTATGGTCAAACCAGAGAGCTCTTCTCCCATTAGTTTCCTGTGTCAAACTTTTTTAGTTAATGCTCGGTAGGTTTTCCACAATTTAGGCACTTCATAGATTTTGTAGACCATGTCATGGTGGAGATGACAGCATTCATTTTCATCCATGGGCTATTTAGCTTTCTTAGAAGAGTGCTGAAATCTTCATCGAGAGCTTTGTAGTGCTAGAAATCGGTTGATCTAGCAATATCTACATGCTTAGTTGTCAATAGACAGTAATTGTCAACTGGAAATGAGTATTGAAAATCTAAAATTTGTTTGTATAATGGCCAAAAGAAGTAGAAGAAAGTTGAAAAGGATTAAGAAGCTGGAATATTGGGAGAGAAGGGGAGGGTTCCCTGGAAGTGGTATAATGATCCTGTCACAGTGGAATAGCTGAATTTAATTTGAAAGCAAAACTGCTGTCTTGTGAACTATGGAAGCTTTCACAATTTGACCTTTTGCACATCTAAATACATGGAGGTCCTAAAGCATATTGTTGAATTACCGTATCAAAGAGTGGCCAAATCCTCTAGCTGGACAGTATACAGACCTATAAGAGCAGACACTGTACTCAAAAGTAATTGAGGTCGCTTTTGTAAACCTTAACTAGTGTGGAGATCCCGAACCCTGTTCTCTCTTCTGATGCAATAACATAAACTTCTGTAGTTTTCAAGTATCTTCATGTGACTTAATGACTTTTGATTCATAATGATGCTCTCTTGAATGGGGATTCTTTTAGTTCTGTTCTTCTAAGCAATGGTGAATTACATCTGCTTTATTTATTTCACTGTAGGATTATTTGATTTTATTCTTGCCCTTTAAGGCCTTCCTAAGGTCTCACCTTTACAAAATAGGAGACAGAAATTAAGAGAATCAAAGTGATCAGTTTCTTGGGGTATTAGAGCCGCCATGTGTCTTCTAGATGGAGTGTCCAAGGGGATGAATGTTGAGATTCAGAAGTCAGTTACATGCATATGCAGATTTGGGTTAGTGTTAAGTCAGATTTGGTGAGTAATGCTCTCACTTATTACGACTCTAAAAGTGTAACCTACACTATCTCTTTTTGTATATCATGACAATCTATGTTGAGTCAGCTACCTATTCTTAATTAACAATAACCATGTAGCGGAACTATCTGAATACTATCAAGAATTTAAAAGGACTGTTACTAACTGTTATAAAACGATGCCATGTGCATGAAATTAAGGTTTTTTCATTAGTCATAATCCATGATATATAATTTAGCCATAAAAAAAAAGGTTGGTTGGAAGAGTTGGAGCATCCTTGGATGAGGCTTTTTGCAGAAGTAAAAAATAAGTGGATTCATGTTAATGATAAGCATAAACTCTGAGGGACCATGGACATTTTTCATTTAAGAATTATGTATGCTTTAGTACCAATAGCTGTGTTAAAAGATTCAGTGTTGAGTGGCTTATACTACCTATGCCATTCTTGCAAGAATTGCAATTCCTTCTTCAAGCTTGCTGCCTCCCTTTGCCAAAACTAGTGTGAACAAATAAAATTGATTGCATAAGAAGAAATATCAAGAATAAAGTAGAACTCAAGCACTAGGTAAGTCAAACATACTTGCAGAGTGCATTGATGGGAAAAGTCAGCACCAAACGTTATGCGATAGCCTAGCAATATTGCATACAAATGTCGTGCTATGACTTTCAAAGATGATAACTCTGATATATCCTCTGGTTTTCTGAACCACATCATCTGTTTATGAACTTTTTCATATGTTTTTTTTCTTTAGCTACTGGAGAAAAAGTGTTAGAAACTGAAATTAATGCAAAGTTTTTGGTGGTTAATTATGTCATTCACCCAAATTTTTACCGTAGGCTAAGTTGGGAACATGTAAATGATGCAGGGATGACCAAATTTTTGGTCCTAATATATACGATTTATTTGTAATTAATCTTATTTACTACTTTAAGTTGTTCTTTTTCCAAGTTCTAGTACTGTTTTAAAAAATAATTCAATCCCACATTACTTTTGACATTAATGAACATATGTTTGCGTAATGTAAATAATAAAGTTAAACTAATAAATTACTAGTCTAAACAATTACTGGTATTCATATTCAACTGGATGTTGTTCTACTCGTGCGGAATGATCCCACCAACTACTAGCAAAGGCTGTCATCTAATGTGAGAGCAACCAATTATTGGTTCAAACAATTACTTTGGCTGTATGTATAGTCAAGGGGTTATAGGCGACTTGAATACCGGTTGGCTGAGTGTTAGTTGTTTGGTATGGAAGTCAGTATATGCCAAACCTTCTGACATGTTTGGAGTTCATCATTCCCTGGGATTCAGCTTCATCATTGCTACATCCCACTTGAGAAAATTCATCAGACTAGATTGTTACTTGGGAGGTGAAGTTCAATAGCAGGAAAGTCACAATTATTGAGGTAAATGCACCCAGAGTAACCAATTGGTAAATTGTGTGAAAAGTTTGTACGTATAACAGGGTTTTGGCTTTTAATCCAAGAACTTAAAACCAAATGATTGAACGACAATGATGCAGCTGATGGAGTTGCCATGAACTGAACCAAAGAGAACCTGCATAATTGATGAGTATTTATCTTCCCTGTCTATAAGCAGGTAATTAGTTGTAATTTATTCATTTTTTGTGTAACTGTTTATTAATTTTCTATTAACCGAGCCTTGATTGGAATGTAGAATTATTCCCAACAAAATAGTGTACAAGTTGATTTAATAGGGCCTTGCCAGGCAGTATCCATAGACTACTAAATGGAGACCAATTATGAGCCTCCCTTCCCTGTTGATCTTACAATGTTCTCTACTTCTCTTTGACGCTCGCATACCTCAGATGATACCTAATGGCCAGCCCATAACGAAGGGAAAGTTTTGAACTAAAGTCTCCCTGTTGAACTTGAACCAATTTGTACTAATTAAGATTACCCTGTCGTGTTCCAATTCTTTAACCCTCTACGTGACATCTTTCGTATCCAATAGCTATGTCTTTTCTATCTTTGTTTGGCTCCAGCTAGAGTTAAATCTGCATGGGGGAGGGAGAGACTAATTTCAACCGTATTCTTTGGTCATTGACAACCAGTGCCTGCATAAGGTATGCTTATGCATGCTTCATATTGTGAGATAGCTCTTTTACACGATGCCAACCATTTAAATGTAAAGTAAAGAAGATGTGAGGGTTCCTAGTATATATTTTACTAGTTTTGATTCTAAGAAGATGGCAATACTGACCATAAGAAGATACTACCGTTCACATGTGTATGCAAATGAAATACTTGAGGGTAGAATCTTATAAAGTGAAGGAAGAGGAATTTGCAAATAGCTTATGAAACTTTGTAATACCTCAAAATGCTATACCGAACAAAAGCAAATTTGAGCAGAGAGTACCTTAATTTCTGCAGCAGGATTTAAAAGCTCGTTATGCTCCTCATTCTGTTTGTTGTAGCGGTCAATTACTGCCTTCATACTACAAACAAACGTACAACAGTAAAACACATTTGGTAAGTTGGTATGTAACAGTGGTAAACAAGACTTTAGGTGCTTTATAAGGAGCGATTGAAATAACTCGAAACTTTCAACACGTCATGTCATTTATATGTGTTGCTCGTACTTTTATTCTTTTGTTTATTTCATCTAGCCCTTTAACACCTCTTTTCTAAAGACTGCGTTCAACCAACTGAAATCTTGAATTCCAGATGCTTTGTTGTGGAAATGAACTTGTTGGATTCGTACCTTCCTCCCATCCAACTCACTCAAGCCTTGGATACTATACGTGAACAAAGGAAGTCTTTCGACCGGACTATCCTTAATCAAGAAGATAACGAGTACCTAAGTATTCATACATTGCATGTGATTGCTGTTGCGCCTATCGGTTACGACCATTATATGCAATTACATGCTTACATCTGTTCTTGTTGGTTCCTACGTCAATGCAGGCATTGGTAAACAATGTAGTTTCGAGACGGTCATGCAGGCAGCCTACTGTGTATTCAATAGACTAAACAAATCCTTTTCTCCTTGTGATCGCCGTCATAATTATGGCTTGTTTTTTCAATTTCTTATTTAGTGGCTTTGTTATAAAAATATAGTTCTACAAATATTGAATTATAAATTTTAAATATGTACAACAACTGAATGGGAACTAAATCAAAGGTTTTCCCATTGGGGTTGATTACTCTTTTATATGTAATTTATACTGAAGATCACTACTTCCTCTCAAATTTTTTGTTAATACAGTAATTATACTTGTCATTAACAGTGTTATTTATGATCATGATTTGTGATAGTTACGACTTCCAATGACCGCAATCATGGTCTCACTGCAATTTATGTACACTAATTGATCACTTAACATGTTTGTGACTTGAAACTAAGTGGTGTTATGTCAGCTCAAAACTCCTACACGTCTACAACGATAAAGACAGATCCTTAAAGTTTCCTACTAGATTCCTTTTCGTATATGCAACTACTCATGTACACACAACACTCATATTAATCACTTTACGTGGCGTTTCTTGAGCTACAAGAACCAACTGTAGGTATAGCTTTTCAATTAGTTAACTGCATAATGAAATCTACGTATAATCTTCTGAATTGCTAAGAGATAAAACATATTACCAGTTCTTAAACCTTTTCTATTTTTTCAAGCCAATTATAATCTTAACAAATTGAGAAGCCAATCTATAGGAACAATAAAAGAAAATAAATATTCAATATATTAGTTGATATTTGTCTATAAAGGAGGATGGTGAAACTGGTGATAAAGGAACCTTGTTTCAGTACCTATATATATACTGCGTTTCATTCATAATCAGAAACTAATGATGAAGGAACCTTGTTTCCATAAAGCATTGAAAAAAAAAAGTGAACGTTACTAAAATCTAAAAGAATTACATTATCTCTTGATTAGCTTTTACAAAACGAATCAAGTTAAAAGCATCATACTTGAATAAAGAGTCTTAATTGTAATCTTGATGTGAATTAAAGACTTAAAATCCTAAACTTTACATTATTGACTTGCATGCACGTCAGTATTTGTAAGAGATATTCTCATTATAGGTAATTAACTGGTATGATTGAGAATCAATGTGGACATTATTGAAGTTAAACACTTCAATAGCAAATTCAATCTTGAACTGCAATTTAACAACAATATCAAAATATAGTTAAGTTAATACAATTAAACTGAGTTGGATATTAATCCCCATTTAAAACATTAAAAGGGAGAAAGAGAGAGGAGAGACATGGGGGGTGTCCTTACTTGTTACTGCAATTATGTATCGCAGCCTACCTACGAGACATGACATATAATAAGAACGTGGCTAATGAAAGCCAAGTTCCAAAGAACATTGGAACATGTCTATGTGCCTGCTTCTTGAAGAATTTGTTACCTTACATTGCCTAGGACAATGTCATTAACGATGATAGAAGTTATTGGTGTTCTTTATCCAAGATAAGTAAAATAAGAATCACTACTCCATACACTGCCTTGAATATCCTACAGAAAATTCTATAGTTGTCTACAAGTTCAGTTACCTGAGTTTTTACTAATTCCCAAAATCATCAAAGACCACTAGATTTTCATGGCTGTTTGACACAACCAACGTTTGCCAGAAATAAAAAATTTTAGCTACTATCTGGGATCTTTTTGACCGAATGGAAATTAGATTCTTTAAGCTAATATATCTTGTTTCTGGTTCTCTTTCTCACATAAATATAATATGCATTTTGGACCCTCTACTATTTTGTGGTCGACAACTCTTGCCAGCTTCACAATTACCAGAGGTTTGTCTTGATCACTTACTAGCTGATAATAAAAACTTAAAAGGAAAATTGCATTAAGACACACCCAGATGCATCTACCAATGTTTTTTTTTTTTTGTGCAGATTGCAGAATGACCTTTGATATGCATTAGAAAGAAGCAACAGAAAGATATGAAGCACCACCCTTAATGAAAAAGATACCCTTTATTCTATGTGATCCTAACCCTAACTAGAGACGGTAGCCTGAATTTGCTTGGTATTATTTTCACATGAATCATATCAAACTGTATTTATTAGAAAAGTGCTTGGAAGAGGAAAAACAGGAGAAGAGGAAAGACAAAAAAGATGGAAGGCCCACACGTTGACAGATACAAAAACCTCGCATTAACAATCACAAGCAGATGAAATTAATAAAAGAACATTTTGCTCTATATGGGGGTGGTGTTAACTGAACTGTTGATTCTGGCTGTAGTGAAGAGAGAGAGAGAGAGAAAAGAGAGACTGACCTGGTGCTTGCATAATCATAGAGCCTGCTGGTACTGGAGAAGATGATAACCCCTACCTCTGCATCACAAAGAATAGAAAGCTCTCTTGCCTTCTTGAGCAACCCATTTCTTCGTTTTGAGAAAGTCACTTGCCTGCTTGTTGAGTTGTCGATCCTACGGATCACAATCTTCCCTCTCCCCATCTTCGCTTCTTCTGCTAACTTGAAAACTTCTATTATTAGATCCAAGGTTTCAATTCACAAAAGAATCAATTTGTACAGATATTTTTAACGCAAACGAATCATAACTTCCAAAAGGGAAACAAAATTTGGAAGAAAGGGATAAAATGATGCTAAAATTGGTGAAATACAGAAGACTAATCAAGACCAATTTCAAGGTCAACTCTCATGCACAGAAAAGGTGATAAAAAGGAAAAGAAACAGAACATGAAAGCTTACTTCTTTTGAGCAATGGATTTGATAAGGTCTAGAGGTTGAAGCTTCTGTTTTAGAGAAAATTGATTCTGAAGCAAATATCTTATGATCTCTAAATGGAAAGCTGAAGCTGAATGTGGTTTTCTTCTTTTCCTCTTTGAAATCCCTCTTTTATAGAAGAAGATGCAAAACCCTTCAATTTGGTGTTGCGTTGAAGCCCTACCTGTGCGAGTATAAAATGTTTTTATACTCGCACTCCCATAGAGACAAATCTATTGGTGAATCAAGAAAAGCTTGCTGACCGTTGCCCCAAAGAAGGGCAATCAACCGGACTCTCAATTGAAAAGCTGCTCGTACACACGTCGCTTCACAGAAGCGAGTTCATATAACTCATACTCGAGCGATGAGGCTTCAAATTATCCTCGTACTGTCGGAGACTCCCGTGATTCACCAAACCTATAATAAGGAAAAGTGTTGTTTGTCTTATAGATCATCGACACGTACTTTCACCAAACCTAGAGGATCATTTATATATGTTTTCTTAATGGTTTTGTTGCTTTATTTTATTTATTTTGGCCTACCTCTCACTCATTTCAAATGAAATTTATAGAGTTATTTAGTGCTTTCCATGATAAGGTTCTTTTCTAGAAAGAAGTTAATCTTTTATAGGAAAAATAAAATAAAATATCTCTTCATTTATTTTCTGTCTAAAAATATAATAATTCTACTGTTACGATGGAGTAGTCGAAGTGAATCGAAGATATTTAATAAACAACGACAACATCCAATAAAAGTTTTGTTGTGATTTGAATAGTTTGATAATACATAGTTTTATCTTTGCATAATATAAAAGCTGCTTTTTAAAATATAAAGTATTTAATGTCTTATTACCATCTTTAACAACATAAAATAATTTGTTGATTTGTTGGTAAATTTTATGTTGTAATAACTACATTTCATATGGAATGACCTAATGTATATTTGCTCACTAAACAATTTAATTTGATTAGCCAAATAAAGGTCATCGGATCAGGTAGAATAAAATATAAAGCACTCCTTAATTGTGGTAATTCATAAATTTGAGCCTAATCTCAACTGATTAAAAGATACCTTATAAAGAGAGGTTTTCGTATATTTATAAATCATTTTAACATTTTTTATTTGCTCAATATAAGATTCTTGACAGTAATTTAAGGAAGAAAGTTTTAATAGGTTGAAACTCCAGTAAAAATAAATAATGTTGACGAAGGGGTAGGATTATTCTAATTATAATATCTTATATTTAATAAAAATAAAAAATCAGTGGATTATTTTGTTTCTCAATCTAAAAAATTCATATATTTAGAATTGATTGTGAAGGCAATTGTTTCTTTTGAATTACAAGTTGTCTTAATAAGTAATTAGCTTCAATTTTTGGTACAGGAATTAGTTGGTTTCTATGATTAATTTAGCAAGTGACACACATCAACTATGTAACAATCGTCAATCGCACATAGACTTATGCCTTTGTTTGCTTTATCCAAAGAAGATTACATATAAATCGCTTTCACAAATAGTTGTCTGATATATTAGTTATGACCTTTTGGACTTGTCCAAGGATTTCTGATGTCTCCTGGGAAGTTAATATATTTTTTGGATTTTCTCCGAATGCATTATATGTCTCTATCTCCCTATTTGTGGTTAATTTTGATAACTAATGAAGTCGGCGACAGAGTGAGATGGAATTGCTGGCTTGTCTTCCAATAGAGACAATGTCTAACGAAATGATGAAAGAACTGGCTGTGGCCAAATAGTGAAAATGTCCAAGACAACTCATGTGAAATATTTTTAAAAAATTATTATTTTTAATTCCAAAGATACAAACAAAGGTAGGCAACCACTAAGGCAAAATAGGTGCCATCTCTTTATCTCACTTATATCTTTCTTTTTGATTGAGGGTTGAAAGTTCAACAAAATGGCCGTCAGTGCAATTCTAAAAACATAAAGAAACAAAAACAAAGTAATAAAAGAGAGGAATTATATATATACTGAGATATAGCAAGTTGCATTACTAGTATAGGTAAGTACCAATTGATTGCATTTGAACAAGCTCAAAAGAGAATCTTCCATCCCCATTAGTTAGTTAATCAATTATAATTAACTAGAAAGACGAAACTAGAACATATTATCTACGCATATGATGCGATCATATGTTTGTTAAATATTACAACAGTTCTATATTGTATTGGTATGATCTACTGAATTGGAAGTGCTTTATTTTTTTATTCCCACTCCTGGAAAGAAACATTTTTATGAAATAATAATTAATTAATTTCTTGACATCAACAATACGCTTTCATTTTTAATTTCTATAAATTGTAGATTAACATGACGCTAGTAAGCAAAAGTCTTACTTAAACTCCCAGAAATGCTTTAAAGTGACTGCATCCAAGTTCCAATGGTTGTTCGAAACGTGCGTACAATGTTAAGAAGGCATAGCAAAGGATTATTGAAATGGTAACTTAAAAGCGGAACAGGTTGGCAAGCGGGTGATGTCATGGATTACTTGTAAAAGCTTAACCTTTTGTTCACAGACGATTCTTGCAGTGATTGAGGCATTATATCATTCTCGGTTTAGTTAATTACTATCACAAATAAAGCTACATGGAGTCTTTCCCTTTAAGTTTCTGTTTATATGATTGTATTGAGGTAAACCTCAGTATAAAATTCGGCTACTCTAGATGGACATTTTTTATATGAGTGTGTTCGTGTCTTGGAAAAGATATGTTATCAGACCTACCAAGAAGAAAATAATTTTTATGCTGTGATGTAAATTTATGATTTTTTGGTATTACAGTATTGTAGAATAATTTAAAGGTGATACTCCTTTACTTACATTTTTTGCATTTCGGATTTTATTCTGAATGTTGTCGGGGGATTTGAATCCTAGTTTGTAATGAAAGCTCACCCCTTAAAGAACTGGGTAAGGTAAACCCAATTTGCTAAATTAGTTTCTAACAAGAGTAAACAAATTAACTTCTTGCAAGTCCACAGGTCTTAAGTTGGCAAACAAGATATTGCTGTGTGTCTGTGTGTATATAGTTGAGTTTGGTGAATTCATCAAGAACTATTAGTTTGGTGAATGGTGAAAGAATGAGGAAAAAACAAAAGGTACTTGTGGACTTCATGATCAAATATTTAATCTAAATGTTGACAAAGAGAATGTACTACGCTATTACAAAATTGTTAAAAGTGTTTTCTTTTCTTTTGGTGATTTAAAATTGGTGAAGAACAATTGTCTTTTGGCAAGGAAAAGTGTTGGAATTTGTCACGGAGAAATTGGAATATTAGGCGAGGTTGAAATATCTTATGTTTTATGCAAAATTTCGAAACGAACGGCTTCATGTTTAATCAATGTGAAGGTCTATCAAGCGTAGATCATTGATCATCCATTCGACCGGTCATATTTATTAATTAAAAGAAGGCGTTGTGTTGTTTTGATTAAGGAATAATTATCAGACAACTTTTTATTTTGAGCAAGTGATATAATCTAAATTAACTTTTTAATTTATTATGCTAGAAATATACTTAATTATGCAAATCAAATCATAATCCCGCATAAACTTGATATCCAAGATATTAGAGTTATATGAAATTCACGCCTCATTCATTCATAAGATAAAACGTACTTAGAGAAAATTTTGAAAGTATTAATTGACCAAAAGAAGATTGCGGAAACTGCAATTCATACTCTTTTTGTATTGTGTATGATGTTATCCAATTCTTACGAATATATTCAACAGTAATATACATTAGAATAACATATAAACTAAATGTGGAAGAAAAATGAAATATCTCTAACCATTGTTGTTTGTGCTTGAAGAGTTTGCGCTTTAGAATTCTTCTAAGTTCTCAATTCCTAATTTGATGATTTATGTTTTCAAAAGAGAAAAGAAGGTTAGGGCCTCCTAAAATCTACACGAAAGCTTATATGAATGTGCTCCCATCAAACACATTATCAGTTATCATAAAACTAGGAATTCATACCCACTAAATTCTTAACGTCGGATCATATATGACACCAAGAATATGAAAAGTTCTCACATTCTCCCACTTAATCCATATGGTTATCTTGGTATTAAATCCTAATCTAATTTAAATATAATATACGAATTATGAAGATATGTCCTGTAGTAGATGAGTGTTATCTTCCATATATTACAATATAATATAATTGTGTCAACCAAATGTGATAACATTACTTAATGAATAAAGCCTATGTTTATTACAAGTCCAAAATAATCAATTTTCTCAAAATTCAATAATGTGCACCATAATATGAGAAAATATTAAAAGAAGTTCAAGAAAACAACATTGTTCATATAATGAAAACTATATAATGTAACTCAATCCCATTCTAACAACACGATCCTTCAACTTCATTGGTGACATGCCTTTATTTAAAGGATCAACTATCATTAATTTAGTACTAACGTGTTCAATGATCACTTTCTTGTCCTTAACACGTTCCATTATAGAAAAAAATTTGATGTCGATATGTTTATTCTAACTACTACTCTTATTATTTTTAGCTAGAAAAACAACTGAATTATCACAATATATTCTCAATGGCTTAGAAATGGAATCCATGAGTTTAAGCCCATATAGGAAACTCTTTAGCTATACACCATGTGATGTAGCCTCAAAACAAAAAACAAACTCAACTTTCATGGTGAAAGTAGCATTCTTTGGCACTCTTCCAAAATATGGCTTCATGGGCAAACATCAAGATATAATCTGATGTAAATTTTCATAAATCAACACACCTAGAAAAATCTGAATCTGAGTACCCTATTACCTTTAGATTATCTGTTCATCTGTACATAAGTATGTAATCTTTGGTCCTTTGAAGGTACCTCAATACTTTCTTTGCAGCTCTCCAGTGATCTAATTGCGAGTTACTCTAATTTCTACCTAGCATTCCATCAACAAATGCAATGTCAAGTCTTGTATAAACCTGAGCATACATTAGGCTTCTGAGAATATGAGCATATGAGATGTTTTTCATTTGTTCCCTTTCAAATCATTTTTCGGGCATTTGTCATTTTTTGGGCATTGGTCCAAATTGAACCTATCTCCTTTCACAATAGGAGCTACACTAGGTGAACAATTTTTCATCTGAAATCTCTTTAAAACTTTATTAATATAGGTTTCTTGAGACAAACCTAAAATACTACGGAATCTATCTATATGAATCTTAATGCCAATGACATCAGATGTGTCCCCCATATCTTTCATTTCAAAATTCTTAGAGAGAAATTGTTTTACATCATGTAACAAACCCTTATCATTAGTTGCAAGTAATATGTCATCCACATATAATACAAAAAAACAAAATTTACTCCCACTAACTTTCTGTTATATACATTGATTCATGATATTTTCTTCAAAACCAAACGATGAGAAAATATCATGGAATTTCAAATACCATTGGCGGGATGCTTGTTTCAATCCATATATGGATCTTTTAAACTTGCAAACCAAATGCTTACCATTATTAGAGGAGATGTAAACCTCTTCCTCTAGGTCACTATTTAAAAAAGTCATTTTCGCATCTATTTGATACAATTCCATGTCAAAGTGAGCAGCTATAATGCTAAAATTATACGAAGAGAATCTTTTCTAGATACAGGATAAAATATATTTGTGTAATCGATTTCTTCTTTTTGAATGAATCCTTTAGCAATGAATCTTGCCTTATATCTCTCAATGTTGTTTAATAAGTCTATTTTTGTCTTAAATACCCATTTGCAGCTTATGAGTTTTTCTCATTTAGGCAACTCAATAAGATCCTAAACATCGTTATTCTTCACAGAATTCATTTCTTCCTTCATGACATTGTACCATAAATTTGATTCATTGTAATTCATGGCTTGTGAAAATGTTTCAGGATTGTTCTTGAATTCTATATTGTAGTTAGATTCTTGTAAATACACAACATAATTAACTAGTAATAGTTGATCTACTAGAATAACGAAATCAACTATTACTAATGATTATGTTATATATCTACAAGAATCTGGTTACAATATAGGAGTTGAGAATGATCCTAAAATCTTTTCACAAGCTATGAGTTGCAATGAATAAAATTTATGGTACAATGACATAAAGGAAGAAATGAATTCTATGGAGAAATGGCCTAGAAATGATGCTGTGTATGTCATGTTTAAGTTAGATTTAGTTTGATAAGAGACAAGTTGCATAGAATTATACCGACTATAATTTACATATTAATATTTGTAATCCTAGTTATATAAGAGAAAAAAATGTAATCTTTAAGAAAGATCCAATTGATTATTGAAATCAGTTGCACTTGACTTCTGAGGATGTAGGCACATCCAATTCGTAAACCTTATTAAAAATATTCTTACGATCTTATTTGTTTTTCTATACTACTCTATTCTTGCTCCACTTTATTTTCTAACATTGGCATCAGAATATATTTGAGGTGATAATGACTTCAATTGTAAGATTTTAATTGGAGAAGTTTAATGAAATTGAAAATTTTAGATTGTGGAAATAAAGAGTGAAACACTCATTTGTGCAATGATGTATGTTACAAGGTTATAGGAGAATACATTGGAAGATATAAATAAGCTCGACTGCAAAAACTAACACGTGCAAGCAGTTAAAACAATTCAACTATTTTTGGCATGAGATTATATGCTACACCATAGAGATTGCATTTCTGGTGGAGATATGGAAAATTTTGAAAAGTCGATACATGTCAAAGTCTCTCACAAGAAAGTTAAATTTAAAGTAAAGACTATATAGGTTAAAGTTGTTGCAAGAGGGAATATATCTGGAAAAAAAAATTAATATATTTAAATAAATAGTCAATGACCTACTAACACTTTAAAAGACTATTGCGAATGAGGGTAAAGTAATGAGTTTGCTTTATACCTCTTTCTTATGAATATCTGATGACATATTGGGTAAAAGATAATTGGTGTGAAGGACATCATTGCTACACTATTAACTCTTTACTAACAAAGATAGAATATTGGTGAAAGTTCTTAAGTTGAAGAGTTGTGTGTAGGGGAAACTAGGATCATATGAGGAATCAAAGTGAGAATAGATAATCTAAAAGGAGTTATATATCTAAAGCTAAGAGTAAAATGATAGTCTTGGGTACGCATGCAAGCAAACTAAACACATTAAAAGGGATTGTCTAAACAAGAAGAAGCGAAGTGCTAAAAGGAAGTCTGATGAATCGACAAGGTCTACTAATATAGTGTAGAATAGGGAATCAAATTATACGATAGAGACCATATAGGTTAAACATGCAAGAGGAAATATAGTTGAAAGAACATATTAATGTGTTTAACTAAATAGTTAGTGACTTACTAAGGCTTAAAGAGATTATTGCAGATGAAGATAAAGTAATGATTTTTACTTTATCTTTAGCTCTTTCTTATGACCATATGACGACACATTAGGTAAAAGAAAATTAGTGTGGAGGACATCATCGCTGCACTATTGACTCTTAAATAGCAAAGATAAAATATTAGTGGGAGCTTCTAGAATGACGAGTTGTAAGTGGGAGAAACTAGGATCGTGAGAGCAAGTAAAGTAAGAATAATTCATCTAAAAGGATTTCTATATCTAAAACCAATAGTAAAAAGACAGTCTGGTGCTACGGGTGCAAGTAAGCTAAACATATTAGGAGGGATTATCAAAATAAGAAGGAGAAGAGTGACAAAAGGAAATTTGATGATTCTATAAGGTCTAATATAATGTAGAGCAGGGAATCATATTATAGATTGGAGATATGTTCTATGTTTTAACCAGTCAACTACAAAGCTTATAGATTCTAGATATATGATGTTTACATATATGATACTAGATAATAATTGGTTTGTGTTATATATATTAAGCAATTTTGCATTATCTGATTAAGCATGATAAAGCTTGTAAAATCATTAGAACATGATAAGTCAGGATCAAGATATTTGATAATGTTATTAGGACATTCTGATATGTCCTAGATTTGAGGAAGAGCTTGATCTCTTTAGATACATTACATATGAAAAATTTTGGATATAAAATTAAAGAAGACAAAATTAAAGTTGTAAAAGGAGTGGTGATTGATGAAAGGATTAAGTCTAAACATCTATAGATTGATGACAACATAATTATAAGTAGATAAGATACTATAGTAAATTTAAAGGGAAATAGTACTATGTTATAATATAAGTAAGTGAGATATCTAAGTGAGCGAGAGATTATAGAATTTTATAAGGGTAACTTATTAAAGGGCATCAAACACTATACACTTATGTAAACATGTTGAGGAAAACATACGAAGAGGATATGCCAAGGTCAATTGAGAGTGGCATTGATTTAAAAGTGGTACAAGTGAAATTAAAACAACTTGGAACATATGTTAAAGGGTTTGGAAATTGTGGTTTAGAAAATAGAAAAACAATGTTAGGAGAAGAGCATCGAATAGAGTATGACATAACATTAGGCTACCAAGTAAATACAATTAGGAAGAATCAATCTTGTATGATCATATTGCCAATGATAAGGATCCGGCTACCTCTTAGGAGATTATTGATAGTCAAAAGAATGATAGATCGATGACTATTATGATGAAGGATGTGAGTTTTTATAAGATCAAAGAATTAATTGCATCTAGTAAGATCTTATTAGATAAGGTTCATACTTCGAAGAATATAGTTGATATGTTAACAAAGTTGGGTAGAATATATAAGTTCAAGAATTACTCATACTTGATTAATTTTTTTCAATGTTATACATGGTTACAACCTAGTTTATATAGAGTATAGTTGCTAAGATGGAGATTATTGTGTATATATCATATACATAAATGAGCAATCTTAGAGGAACTTTTTAGGGTACGTTGGATGAACATTGTATATTTCCAAGGTTCATATCATTAAATATGTTTCATTTACATGAGTATGCAATCATGAAGTATTTCTAAAAAATATGGATATTTTTCGAAAGTATTTGTGTGAACACATTCGTGTAGCAAGATATGCTCTTTTTTTTGGAATGTATAGGTGAAGACACGAACTAAAATACATGTGTATTAGTGTGGTAGAGGACTTTAAAAAGAAGGATACAACCTATGGCATAAATATGTCTGAGCCTGTGTCTATATGTAAATAAAGATATTAAGAAACAAAGCCTAAGACATGGTCATATCGGAGCTTATATCTATGTAAATAAAGAAGCAATTAGTTACACGACCTAGAACATGGGTGTGTTTATACCTATATTATATTATGGAATTAAGTGAAGTGATATATAACCAAAGACATGATTGTGTTCTCAATAGGCTGCTTTATCTAGAAACTTTAGTAAGTTTTAAACTCTAGAAGAATTCTAAGACTTGTTAGAGTCATGTTTAAGTTAGGTTGATTTTGGTAAGAGGCAAGTTGTATAAAATTATACTACTTAGAGTTTTCATATCAATATACTTATTATAAACCTAGTTATATAAGAGAAAATATTTGTAATCTTTAAGAGATATTTAGTTGAATATTAAAATTAACCATTATAAGGTCCCTAGGATATAGGCATATCCAATTAACTGAATCTCATTAAAAAAAATTTCGTGTTCTCATTTTTTTATTTTATACTTGCTGGACCCCGTTTCCGGAGCCCAGTTATCCGTAACAATAGTACCGAAATCCATTGGGCCCGAGTCCCGACCCAT
>JANIHZ010000209.1:65753562-65775613 GCA_027478365.1 Erythroxylum rufum | reverse complement strand
ATAACACAAAAATCCCAAATCAATAGGATTCAAAAATTGGAAAACCTAAAGAACCCAATGCATGAAATTGATCTTAGCATCTCTAAACACATCCATTTCCTAAGCTCTTTGAACCAAAACTACTTCAAAAATTCAAAACATTGAAAATAACTTACCTTGAATCTTCATCCAACCAAGGATTTTCTTGGCTATAATGGAAGCTTGAACCTTCCTCTAGCTTTTTCCTTCTTGAATTAACCCTAAACACCCTCTTGAACACCAAGAAAATGAAAACCCTAACTTGTTCTTCTTTTTCTCCTTCTCCTTTCCTACGCCTCTCCCTCTCTTCTCTCCTTTTTTTGCTCCTTCTAATTGAAAGACAACTTATTTCTTTTGCCTTTTAAACCATTAATGAATGCACAATGTCCTTTTTTTCCCTTCCTTCAAAGCCTAGGTTCTTACCTCTTTAAGTGACATGCCCAAAATGCCCTTAATGCAACTTATCTCTAACACTTCAATTTAATCACTCATGTCACCTAACCTTATTCACATTAACATGTCAACTTATTCCAACACAAATTTATCTATCAAGACCCCAAAAATTATCTAATCATGCTTAGTCAAATAAAAAAATTCAGGGGCCAACACATTTATTTGTGGGTCTACCAAAAATAGCCTCTTTACTTTGTAAGGGTAAGACTGTGTATTATCAGACCTTCCTAGATTCAACATTAGTGTGAGATTGAACTGGGTATGATGATGAACATAACATAATTCGCAACAACTTAAAACTTTTGCTTGTAAGTGTGAATAAAAAAGACCTTGAGTCAGTATTTAATTTCCTAGGGCTTTTGTGTTCTAACTTCTAGCATAGATTTAAGTATGAAGGATTAGCGCTGTATCTCAGCAAGCCATATTTTTTTTCTTTTATCTTTAGTCGTTGCTTCTACTCTCTGTTAGTGTTCTAAATTATTGATGCACACCACCAAACACACAGAAGAATTGGAGATGAGAAGAGAAGGGTTTTGGCGGAAGAAGACAAGAAACGAGAGAGAATTAGATGAGAAGAGATAACCTTTCGGGGTAGTTGCCAAAGAATAGTCTCTTGCATATTCATTCATGATTATATGATAAATAACATAACATAAAGGCATAATATGCTTGCCAGCTAACCATCAAATATCCCTTACCTAAAACAAATATACTCAATAGTAGTAACTAACAATTCTTATTTTGAGTTTAACCGAAAGTCTTCCACTATTTGGGACTCATACACCAGAATTTGTATTGGGCCTGTTTCCCAAAGTGACTGGACTTGCAACAATTATGGTTGTATCGTAGTATAATAATTTTTGGAATTTGCATCAGTCGTATATAAAAGTAATTAGGACTAACCATTGCTCCAAATATACTTGCGTAAATTTCAATTATCTATAATTATAACAGCACTCATACATAATCCGCTTTCAAAGGTATTTTTATTCTAAGAACTATGGTTTCTTTTTATAATAAAGTTTGTTTTCTATGACAATATTCATGATTAAATTGTTATATTTTAATACAAAAAGGATCATGAACTCAGATTATTCATGTCATGTTATCAAGAATAAACTTGATCGTAGAAGCGTATCTGAATTATAGGAATAGACGTTATTGAGGTGTTGTCACTCCTTTTGACTTTTCAAGAGATACCTATAGGTTATTTGTCTTTTCTAATGATGTTATATTATAAAAGAAACCCTAGTGCTCTTTTAGGGGACCATAACTACTTAATTTCTATAAGTAGTGCTTAATCCTAATTTTTCAATCATAAGTTAGAAATACAACACTATGGTTTCTACACATATAATAACCAAGTTAATTTGATGATTTTGGCCCATTAATCTAAAACCTCACTATATTACTTTTAATCTTAGGTCAAACCTCATAATAGCCCATGTCATATATATATATATGTGTTAGTCTACTAAAAATTTCAATAATCTCTTAATTGGACTACATATACATAAAACTTTATAATTGTCTCATAATAAACCTTGTGAGTTTTAAACAGCTATTATTATAAAAAATCATCATTAAATAATTCGGTCCATTAATCATATTAATTTAGGATCAAAGAAATCTTTATCATGACGAGACCGTGGTTATGTACATTAATATAATTAACAATATGGATTAAGTATGGAAGTGTAGCCTAAAAATTTCATATCATATGATCTTAAGTTGCTTATTTTCAACTAGTCCTACTTTATTCTTCAGTGAGATCAAACTAAATGAAATTAGAGTGTAAACTAATAGAATCCTTTATGTTATAGTATTAAATCATAAAAATCCATAAGACATGTCTATAATTATAAGTATCCATAAATACAAACTCTCACTAAATTAACATCTCATCATATAACATAAAACCCATATGAGCAGTGCGCTCATGAAAAACCTTGGGTGGTAAACCTCTAGTTAGTGGATCCACAATTATAAAGTTTGTCTTAACATAATTTACGAAAATTAGACCATTTTGCATTCTTTCTTTAACAACTAAGAACTTAAAATCGATATGTTTTGACTTTGTTGAGCTCTTGTTGTTGTTAGAATACAAAACTATTGGCTTATTGTCACAATATAAGTTTAATGGCCTTTTAATTTCACCTATAATTTTTAGCCCTATGATAAAGTTCTACAACCATATCCTATGATTAGATGCCTTATAACATGCTATAAAATCAACTAACATGATGGAAGAAGCTATGAGTATCTACTTTGCACTATTTCATGAAATAACTCCTCCAACAAGCAGGTAGATATAGCTTGAAGTAGATCTACAACTTTCTTGGCTTTCCATGAAATTAGAGTCAGAATACCTAATGATCTTTAATTGAGCCAATATTTTATAAATGAGCATGTAGTTTTTTTTTCCCTCTTAAGATACCACATAACTCTTTTGGATGCTTTCCAATATTTCAGTCCTCGATTGCTTAAATATATGCTCAACATCCCAATAATGTATGCAATATCCAAGCGCATATATACTTGAGTATGCAATAGACTTGCTATAGCTGAAGCATAAGGAATCTTTTTCATTTCTTTAGTTTCTAAATCATTCATGGGGCATTGATTGAGTTAAGACTAAATTTGTCTCCTTTAATAAAAGATGTATCATTTGGTTTATTATATTGCATGCCAAATCTCTTAACTACCTTCTCGATATAACTATTTTATGATAACCTAAGAATATCTCGAGAACAATCTTAATATACATGAATCACTAATACAAAAAAGGTTCCAACATGATCTTTTTTTCTTAACATTCTTTGAAAGAATTTTCTTAATTTTGTGCAATAAGCCTATATCATTACTAGCAAGCAGTATGCCATTAATATGTAAAACCATAAAATATACGTGCTTCTACAAAACTTGTGGTATATACTTCCATTAACCAAATTCATCTCAAAATCAATAGAGATAACAATTTGATGAAACTTATAAAAACATTGTCAAGAAGCTTACTTAAGTGTATAGATGGATTTCTCTAATTTACAAACGATCTACTTTAAATATTTAGAAACATAGTTTCAAGCTGCTCCGTATAAATTATTTCATTAGTTTCACCGTTAAGGAACACTGCCTTAATATCCATTTGATATAATTCAATATCAAAGTGCCACTATAATCCTAAAGAGAATCTTTGAGGAAATTAGTGAGAAAGTCTCCTTATAATCAATATCTCGCTTTTGAGTACAACCTTTTATAATAAGACGAGCCTTATATCTTTTCACGTTGCCTTTTGAATCCATTTTAGTCTTAAATATCCATTTGTAACTAATGGGTACACCTTCTTGCCATGGGACAAGATCTAAAACATTGTTGTCACTTTATAGACTTAATTTCCTTATTTATGGCATCAATCCACTTTTGAGAATTATAACTTTCAATGGCTTCGTGGAAGTTGATTAGATCATCTTTTACTATACTAATGCCCATATTATGTTTTTGGAGAAAGACAATATAATCATTTAGGATTGCACTTCTCCTCTTATTAGTGGGTCTTCATAAAGGAATTTTTTTAGGCTATTGAGTTTACCATTAAGGAAAATTTAATTGATCATGATCAAAAAGATTTTCAACACTGTCTTGTTGCTCTGGGATCACTTTTTGAATAATGGTAGGAATGATAACTTGATTATGGTTGATAACAACTATAAGAAGAGAACTCTTTAAACATAAAGTCTTTAACCTTTTCTCACCCTTTCAAACTCAACATCCTTAAGGAATTTGACATTTCTCATCTTAAAAGAAATTGTATACCTATAATCACAATGAGTATCTAATAAAATAACTGCCGGCTGCTCTTGAGTCCAGTTTTATTTCATTTGGCATATAAGGCCTTTCCTTAAGTGGACATTAGTTGTGTAGAAGGTTTCTTGAGTAATATAAATATTGTCCTCTCCCTTTTTGTAACAAGAAATTAAAATAAGTTAAGTACTATTATAAGTGAGAGTTCCTCTTTTAGTAATAGTATCTTTCTTGTATTTATGTTGTCATTAAAGTTCTTATTGAAAATTTCAAAATCCAAATGAAAATTTCTAGTTCTAGTAGAGTGTTCATTCTAAATCTTATTTATCATCTTCATTAGAAGCTTATCAACTTTAAACAAAGTAATATTAGAGCTTGAAGTTCTTTGGGGTAGAAGATAGGAAGTGATGTGGACTTCCAAGTCCCAAAGTTCTCTAAAAGAGGCTATAAAAATTAGAGAATTAAAATGAAGGCTTTGTTTTAAAGTATATGATCTTTAAGAGATTATAAAGAATGACTACATTGAACTGAAGGATGAGGCTACTTTGTCTCTACCTCAAAGTAATGCCTTAAAGGATTCAAGGAAGAGAGATAAGAAAGTTCTCTCCTTAATCTTTCAAGCTATAGATGATGGGGGTTTTTGAGTTGATCTCAACCTACAACCCCTCTAAAGAAGTATGGGATAAGCTCCAAGTATCATACAAAGGAGAGAATAAAGTAAAGAAGGTATGCTTATAATCTTTAAGGAGTTATTTTGAAGCTTTAAATGTAAAAGAGAATGAAATTGTAAGTGATTTTTTCTGAATAGTTATGTTCATAGTCAATTAAATGAGAAACAATGGGGAAACAATCACTAACATAAGAATGATGGAGAAAATTATTCATTTTTTACATCCAAAATTTGGGCATATTGTACTAACCATTGAAGAAAAGGCTATGACCATCGAACAACTCAAAGGCTTGCTTGAAACATATACAAAAATTTAAAAGAGGAATTAAGAGGTTTTGGAGCATGCTCTTGAAACCAAACTCACATTGAGTGAGAAGTGGTCGGGTTATCGAAGCCCCCAAAATTTTATCCTCCACACTTCTTATAGTAGTCGTAGAACTAGGTCAAATCCTTAAAGAACTAAACACTAGTTTCTTAATTTCAAGTGATAAAATTAAAGGGGTGTTTGATTATGTAAGTGATTAACTAAAATTAATAAGGAATTAAATTAAATCAACTGAATATAAAACTCAGAAAGTCAAGATTACCAAACTCCGATTCAAGGGAAAGATCTCATCTAATTGTAACATTGATCATTGGTTTAAAAAGAATATTTTCACAATTCAAGCAGTTAGTTCAAAACATATTAGGATAGTCGTAATAAGTCTCAAATTTTCCTAAATTAATTAGTTCAAACCTAGCATCCAAACCAAAACTTATCATCAATTGACCAGGTGTTATAACATTCCATATCAAATAAACTATAGCAATAAGCTTAGTAAAAAATACTAATCCTAAATTAAATAATCGAGATAACTGTAATTATTCAACTTAGTTTTCTTATTTATTATAAGTCAAAAATGGAAATTTATAAATTACCTATTTGCTACTTGGACCAACCTTTCATGATAATTACGGATGATTGAATTCTTTGTTAGCAATATAATAATCAATATTAAATTAAATTGTCAAATTGATCAATATTACTCGTTAATGAAATATGAGAACTCCAAACAAAAAATACTTGAATTAAAACGTGAATAAAAGTTTGGAACACAAAATCTCACAAAGTTACAACTAGAATATGGAATCCCCTTGAATTAGAAAGGTTGAGTTTACCCACGCATGGCTTTTGCTCCAATAACAAAAATAGAAGAAAGATACAGAATTGCAAAAAGTGTAAAAAGAGAGAGAGAACCTTCTTCTGTTGTGAGAAACATCCCTTTTATAAGGTCTTTGGATCTAATCCTAATCTAATTCTAACTTGTAAAGATGTCTATCAAAAAAAAAATCAAATTCAAACTCTTATATGATAGGGATAAGAAGTTTCCTAGTTAAACTCCAACTCTTCAAGTGATAAGCCTTATCTACTGAAGTAATCTCTTCACTTTATCCAAGATTTGTCATTATCATTAATAGAGTTTCAATTTGATGCAATTGCCACTTTTCATCTCTTAAAATAAAACAAACATTAATTTCAATATTTAAGCACCAAAATAAATTCAAAACAAAGGGGATAATATCAAATATTATGTCAACATAAGATCTTATCAAGAAGAAAAGAAACTTTAGCACCCAAAGAGGCCAAAGAGCAAGAACTCGTGGTGGAGTATGTACAAGCCAAAGTAATATGTTTACAAGAGGATATAGAAGAGGAAACAAACCAAAAGATGATAGAGGTAAGAGTTACGGAAAATTTTAAGTTAAATGTTTTAATTGTCACAAACTAAGCCACTTTGCTTCAAATTACTCCTAATAATATTAAAGAGAAAGCTCATTATATTAAAGAGGAGAAGTAAGAAGACTTCGTTCTATTATTGGATTACAAATGAAAGGAAGGGAGAGTTAGCACATGGTACTTAGATACTGATACTAGCAACCATTTGTGTGGGAGTAAGGACATGTTTGTGGAACTTAATGAGTCCATAAATAGCAACGCTATATTTGGAGATGCATCTAAAATACTAATTAGGAAAAGTTAACATCTTAATCCATTTGAAAGATGGAAGGAATGTGTTTATTTCAAATGTATATTATATTCCAAATATGAAAAATAATATAATAAGTTTTCACCTCCTATTAGAGAAAAGAAATAATATTCACTGTAAAGATCATTATCCTTTAATAAGAGATCAAAGAAATAATTTGATAGTCAAAGTGCTAATGATAAGAAGTAGAATGTTCTTAATTAACATCTAAAATGATGTAGCAAAATGTCTTTAAGCTTGTATTAAATACCTTTTTTAGCTTTGACACCTAAGATTTGGGCATTTAAAATTTGGAGGATTAATGTTTTTAAATGACAATGAATGGTGAAAAGATTACCTCCCATCACTTATCTAGATAAATTATATGAGGGATGTTATTTAGAAAGCATTCAAAAAAAAGTTTTCTAAAAGAGGCCACAATAAGGGCTAAGGAGCTATTACAACTTATACATATCAATATATGTAGTCTAATTTCACCTTACTCCTTTAGCAAGAATGAATATTTCCTTCTCTTTATTGATGAATTTTTAAGAAAGACGTGGGTATATTTCTTGAACCTGAAATCAGAGGCATTTGATCAAAGGTTTGTGATCTAATAGAGGAGGAAAATTCACATTAAGAGAGTTCAACAAATTTTATGAAGAGTACAAATTCATTGTCCTTTAATAAGTCTAAGATCTTACAAACAAAATGGAGTAATAGAGAGGAAGAATATAATCATTCTTAAAATGGTTCAAAGCATGTTGAAAAAACAAAAAGATGCTAAGGAGTTTTAGACTAAATACGTAGACTGTGTGGACTACTTGTTCAATTGCTCACTAATGAGTAGTGTAGAAGGAAGAACACCACAAGAGGCATGAATTTGATATAGTCATGACATTGCACACTTGAAGGTATTTAGGACCATAGCCTATATTCATATACCTAATGAAAGGAGATTGAAAATCGTTGATAAAAGTGAGAAATTTATGTTTGTTAGCTATATCAAAGCTCAAAATGCTACAAACTTTACAATATAAGTAATGGCGAAGTATACTAGTAGAGACATAAAGTTTAATGAAGAAGGTATATGGAAATAAGGATGTCCAAGAGGACATTTATGACGTGCTTCCTCTTATGGTTGAAGACAAGGAAGAAGAACAGCTAAGTGAAAAAAAATACAAGAGTCCATTACACCTTTTACATTATCAAGGACATTATCTCAGATTGATTCTTTACTATCATTCTTAAAGGAAAGAGATGTATAAGACATAATTTGGGTAAAAGACCATCAAAATAATTTGACTTATATTTTATCTCTTTGTTGATTGTGAATAAATCTTATTTTGAAGAAGCGACCTAAATAAAGAAACAGAGAAATACTATGGATAAGGAGATTAATTCCATTATAAAAAATGACACAGGGAGCTTGCAAAACTTCTAAAAGAGCATAAGATAATTGAGGACTTTATGCCTCTAGTTGAAAGATTCAAAGGAAAAATTAATGCATAAAAGAATATGACTTTCTCTAGAACAAGTAGGTTTTAACTTATTTCCTTAGTTATAAGGAATAAGCATACACACTGGAGTTCCTACTTGCTTTTTCCTAAGAAACTAAACAAGGATTTTTATTAAAAATTTCTTGTAAACTGGTGAGACTGACAATTACAAAAGAGCACTGGTTAACTAGGAGGAACTATGCCTTGAAAAGCATGAAAGAGGACTTGGTTTAACCAGTTTGTAGACTATGCAAGATGTTTTAGTAGCAAAAAGAATCAGGAGGTTGTTTGGTGATAAGGAAGCATTTTGGAAAAAATAGGTCAATGAATTCTACCTTAAGCACATAAGTTTTTAGTAGATAAAAATGAAGAGGTAGCATTCATGGAGCTTCATATAGATGTTAGGGAAAAAATAATTAGTTTAGTCTCACATCAAGCTACAAGTGGGGAATGGGAACTTAATATGATCTTGTCATGATCACTTGATAGATCTCAGTCCCCTAAATTTGAGAGAACTAAATTAATTGTAGGGAAGGAGAATGGTCTACTAACTTTAGAGGGCCAAGAACACTAGAAGTCATTATACCAAATTGCAGCCTAAACACTAACCAAGAGGATTTGTTAATGTCGGTTCCTCAAAGGTCAAGTAAGTTAACTAATTCTTCTTACTTGAATTTGTTCAAGTCCTATTCCATAAGGGTTAATTGGTATGAGATAATCTGGAAGAAAACCCTTATTCTTAAGGCTTCCTTCCTCTTTTAGTTAGAATCTATGATAATATTAATTCTACTTACGCTCTATGAAATCTTATCCCCGAGTCTATCTTGCAACTATTTTTTCAATGTCAATACTCAACATCAATCTGGTCTAACTTAAAATCTTTATTGAATACCTATTATGACAAAATTGAATGGGCTGATATCCTAAATTAGGTCTTAGCTATTGTTAAAAGGGAAATTAGGGACTATTTTTTTAATATCAAAACAACATTTAACTGCTGTGTTTACTTGATCTGGATGGAGAGGAATTATAGAGTTTTTAGAGGTACTTCCTGGAATAAATATAATCTAGCATACGAGATGATATGTTATATTAGAGAGATTATCTAGTCCCACAAAGCTCATCAAGATGCTACTCGTAAGATAAGATTTAGATGGAACTTAATCTAAAATATCACACAATTAATCTCAATTTCAACATATTGTGAAGATCAATCCTTAGCATAAACTTTAATTTAACCACAGGCAACAAACAAGGATAAAAATGAAATAGGAGATCACTTGCAAGTTATTTTGGAGTCGAGAAATTTCTTTAGGATGGAAGAGTTCATCGCTAACTCCTATTCCAGAAGACTCAGAAGGAATCTTAGAGGTCTAACACTAGCTCTTGTTCTAGAAGTTTTAGAGGGAATCATAGAGAAAAAGTTTTTCATATTAAATTCGACCAGAGGAAAGTGAACAAACTAAATGTTGTATGTAAGACACGTGTTATCAGAACCTTTTACCACTAACTTCTTCTACACCTTTCAGATGTTGATTTTGGATGTAAAAGTTAATACTTAGGCTGTTAATTAATGTAAATTATAAAACCTATTTACTAATACAATTTTTTATTTTTCAAAAAAGAAAAAGAAAATTGGAGTAAAGTGATTTTACAAGGCAAAAAAGAGTGCTAAAGGAAAGGTAAAAAGATCAAGGTAAGACTAGTGGCAAAAGATTAAAAATAGAGGGCGGGCCATCATTAATTATGAAGAGGTATTCATGTCTATTGTCCATTTAGGATTATTAGATTAATCATTTCTTTAACAATCCAAAATAAATGGAAGATTTATTAATGGATGTAAAGTCGACTTTTTGAGAAACTTACCTGAAGAGGAAGTTTATGTAGATCAATCTTTAAGTTATATGGTGAAAGGGCACAAAGACAAAGCGTTAAAGTTGCAGAAAGTCTTATATAGATTAAAGCAAGTACTAAGTGCATGCCTTCTATGTGAAGAAGATTAAGTATAGGAATATCTTAATTGTTTGCTTTTGCATAGAAGATTTGATCTTCATGAGAAATAGTTCAAGGTTGATTGAAGAATTCAAAAGTGTAATGGCAAAGGA
Organism: Erythroxylum rufum; assembly: GCA_027478365.1. Taxonomy (NCBI): domain Eukaryota; kingdom Viridiplantae; phylum Streptophyta; class Magnoliopsida; order Malpighiales; family Erythroxylaceae; genus Erythroxylum; species Erythroxylum rufum. The sequence goes on along the minus strand of JANIHZ010000209.1, from coordinate 65,765,061 downwards.
GTTTGAGATAATTGACCTTAGCCTTATGTTTTAGTATATTGGCATTGAAGAAAAGCGAAAAAAAGAAGGCATATTCATCTCTTAAGAAGGTCATATAAGGGTCATTCTTAAAAAGTTCTATATTGACGAATGTGAACTTATTGAGGTACCTATTGAATGTGGAATCAAACTATCCAAACATGAAGATGAAGAAAATGTGGATCCTACACTATCCAAAAGTATGTCCCTTGAAGACAGAATGAATTTGGAATCCAATTGCTTATAACCACACATTTGAAAATGGATAAAAGAATCCTCTTGTATATTAAAGGTTCATTTGATTGCGGTTTACTTTACTCACCATTTAATAAGTACAATCTTATTGGCTATTATGATAACAATTAAACCGGAGATGTTAATGATAGAAAGCACCAATGGTTATGTATTTTACATGGGAGATACTATCTTTACTTAGATTTTGAAGAAGTAATGTTAAATATCGTGCATGGTAGAAGCCTTTTGTGACCCTCTTCATTTGCGAAGCCAAGTACATAGCTACTAATTGTTGTGCTTGTCATTCCATTTAGTTAATAAGTTTTATGGAGGAGCTTTATATACCATAAGAAGAATCTACCAAAATTCTAATTAACCATAAGTCCTTACTAGCCTTAGTTAAAAATCCAATCTTTTATGACAAGAGCAAGCTTGTAGATACAATGTACTATTTCATAAGAGGAGATGAAGTACGTGAAGACTCAAGAGTAATCGATATCTTAACAAAACCTTTAAAGAAGAATATCATTATAGGGGCTGGGGGTTAGATGTCATGTATCGATCAAGGGAATGGGCCATTTGTGTGGGTCCAAAGGATAAGAAGTATAAACCAAATTCTAGAAATACATATTCCAATATATAGACACCTTAAAGAAATCTATCTCAATTATCTAGATACTTTGTAGAAACATGTTAATTGTAGAAATATCTTTAAAAACTACTTGTGGATATTAGTTGTGTATAAGATTCCTTAAGTAGTATAAGCAAGGTCCTCGCTTTTCTTGTAACAAGAAGTTAAAATAAGATCAATTTATGACTAGCGGTATATGAGAGTTTCTCTTCTATTAAGAGTATCTTTCTTATTTTTAAGTTTTTAATAAAGTTCTTATTGATAATTTCAAAATTCTCTCCTATTTTTAACAGTATATCCATTCTAAATCTTCTTTTTCATCTGCATTAAAACTCATCACCTTCCAACATGTTCTTCTCATCTTAGGCTAAAAGGTTCCAATAAGACTAGTAGATTGGATATTCAATACCCCTTAGGGAGTTTCAGTAAATCATTTTAAAGAAATGCTTTCCAAGAATTTATAAAGATGGTAGGATCCTTAAGAAAATAAAGAACTTCGTAATAAGAAAAATGGTGAGAAATTTTCTTTTCCCCTCTGTTTTAATACACTTACTAACCTTCATGAATAAGGTGCATCATATACTTGCCAACATGCATTTTTGGGAGAAAAGTTGGCAATGGGGCTTCATAATTTAGAACATGCAACAATAAATTTGTTGAAATTTTGATACCACAATCTAATAACCAACATATGTTCCATCTCAGCCATATTAAAGTCCACATTCAATTGCCTATCGGCCATATAGAATAATTTCCCACTTTTATCTAAGTTCCAAATCCAAGCTACCTATGAAATTTGACCTTCTTCATTTTTTTGACTCCATTGTTCGTCTCCCACAAACAATTTGCATTGTATATACTAAAAATTTTATTACTATGCCTTTACATTTTTTTTGTGATAATACATTCTAGTGGTATTTATCTAAAATTTCCTTATTAATCCTATAGTCTTAAGGTGGAGTCCATTATCCATTAACCTCATCAATCCTCTAAGGTTGTTATTGAATATGGAATCCATTATTATTGATATTCTATAAGTGAAATTATTCCAAACTAGATAAGAAAAGAGAAAGAAGTTATTTATTATATAATATTTTAGAATTTTAAGTGAAAATATTTATTTCTTTTTGTATATAAAATCACTTAAAATATATAATATTCCTATTTTTCTTATAGTAACTATTGTGTATGGCTCATATGAACTAGCACATAATCTTAGTGTTTTTAGTGCAACATGATCATGCATTATAAATTGTTCTTGTTTGGAAAGAAAAGTTGAAGATACGTTTTAATACAGATGTAATTTGGATATAGCATCGTACGATAGAGTAGAAACCGATGAATATATGATCAGAGATATGAGAGCATTTGTACCCATTTCTCTTTTTGAAAACAAATACTAAGGAATAAACTACCAAGATTGCAAGTGCATTTGTGCTTGTGTTCCTCTCAAGAAAGAGTTGTGTAAATGTAGTGTTAGTTATAGTTTGAGACACGGCTGTGTCTTAGACTATGTAAGAGATAAATTTCCTAATTAAAGGGGAAAAAAAGCTAAGGAATTTCCTAATTAAAGGGGAAAAAAAGCTAAGGAGAATCTAGGTTTTATTAAGGATATGGAAAATATGATGTGGGTGTAGGGGTAATGCTCCACGGTAAAATACATGGGTAATTTTGTAAATTTTTAGTAGGTATGATTTACATATAGTAAAAAACACATGACTTTTCTGTGTGTCTGCGCGTTTACCTGACGCAGACCACGATCATGGGCAACTTGTAAACTTTATGTCACGATCGTGACAGGGAGGCCATGATCATGGGCCAAGTCTTATGCTTCTGTCACAATCGTGACAATTTGACCATGATTGTGGGCTGTCTTCCTTGTTTCTGTCACAATCGTGGGTCATTGTTTCGGTCCAAGTCTCTCCAAAATTTCTCCGTTTCTCACTGTTGACCCTAAAACACTAACAAACACACCAAGGTATTTCAAAGACATAATAATTAAGCTCAAATACTTGTATTAACCCATAAAATACTTAAACATAAATAATTCACAATCTAACACAATTCAACCGAAAGCACATACTAAACAATTGAATAAACAGATAAATACATATCAAATTATACCCTAAAATACGATGCATTTTATATCTATCAGTTATGTATGTATTGGCTTTTCCGTGACAAAGCAAATTTACATATATCCTTTTTACACATGATGGAATCAACAATATTCACAACAGAAGCAACCCAAGATCAGAAATATTTATATAGGCAAACCAATCGTAAGAATCAAAACAAGACAAACCTGTTGAAGAAACTTCTTTCCACAAATCTTTTTATCCTTATAGTCTTCTATCGTGTAACCTTAATTGTTTCTGAAACCCTTATTTCTGGGTGGGTAGAAAGAATATATCGTGTGTTTTTTAGAGAGTTTCTAAGAGAGTTGATGTTTTCTCTCTAAGTTTTCTAAATGATGCATTCCCACTTCGATAGGAAGAAAGACACATATATATACAGACAACTTTCTCCTTTCCGCATAAGAAATAATCGCTAAGATTACAATGTTTATCAATCATGCGGTTTGTAATTCAAATTAACAGATTTTCTATTTCATTTAAAATAATCTGTTGCTTATTTAAATTACAAATAACACAGTGTGGTCCAAACAATTAAGGCACGACAATTAATAAGACTAAATTTATAATAAGAATCTATACAGGACCAGTATATTCTTATTATAATTAATCATAAATTATTCAACTAAAAATTTATGATTGAATTCCTTATTAATTTTAACTTTCCACAACATAATAAATTATGTTCCCCATGTTAAGATTACAGATGCTTGTCAAATAAAATAAATTACTGACAATTTATTTAAATAACAACTTTAATCTTTAAGATTGTAGCTCAACTTATTTTATGTGTAGGATTAAAAATTCACCCGTAGGGTTTACACAATGAAACCTTATAAGCTTACTTAAAGTGCATTATCATTCTCTATACCGAGATATGGATTCCATCATTAATTAATATTTCACAGATACAAATTGTCTTTTTCCAATTCACCGAATATTATTGTCCTAATAAGTGAAACTCACTCTTTAATGAATTAAAGCATAAGACAATGTATATTTGCTCATACTAACTAAATCAAGATTAAGATTACTCTTTAATGGATTAAAGCACAAGACAATGTATATTTGGTCGTACTAACTAAATCAAGATTAAGAACATAAATCTTATTTCTAATGTCCTCGAGAATATGTTTTACTAGTCAGTGTAAAACAAACATTCTCAACTTAGTCCAGTTAGATATATACAAAATGTACTAACATATATTTATATTATGCAAATCTCTAATTGAATACAATTAAATAATTGTTCAATAAAAATAACCGTTACATTTGCATGGTTAATAATATATATATATCTCTCCATACTCCATAGTCATCCTTGCATTTATTAGTTAGTCATTCCTGACATTACATTTGAATGGCTAATAGTATTTATCTATCCCTCCATACTCCATAGTCATCCTTGCATTTATTAGTTAGTCATTCCAGACATTGCAAGTATTGGTGCTCTTGCAATTACACTCTATAAGACTGAGTTCCAAACTGCAGTGACTTCAAAAGCCTTAAACACTCTGGTAGTCTGGTGCATCAATGTTTCTATCTTATTTTAAATAAGTTAATAAATAAATAATGGGTTAGGCCACTTTTGAAGTTTCTAATTCTTTTATATCCCAATTAATGTGCATTAATTAACAAACCACAAGCTGTTTTTCTCAAGTGATATGAAGCTACAATTACAAACGTTAAAATACTATACGAACAACAGTTCCAAAACTACGACAGTTTAGGGAACAGAAACAGTTTTAAAAGGTTGTCTCATCATGGTATTTATATCCATATTGCAGTCTCATCACAGAGGATAGACTGTAGTTTGAATAGGCAATTAGTTGTGAGAATGAGAATAACCATTGGAGTCTTGCTCTTCTTCCTTCTCCTGCACTTAGCCATCTCCATTCAAGCTCGCAATGTGGCGACCCTGAAGAGCTCAGGAAATCTGAAGCATTTAGAGTGCAAACTTTGGAAATCACCATCTGAATTTATCATTCATGGTTGCTGGAAGTATCTTTCCGATGGCAAACATCGGGTCATTGACGAATCGAGAACTTAATTTCATCAAATGTATCAGGACATTTAAAAGTCTGTACGTTACTTTTTATTCTTAAAATGAAGATTGTATTTCAATTCAATCTTATCGTCCTCGGGCTTTGGAAAGTAAATAAATGCTATTAATATACTTCCGAAAATATCTTTTTAAGAGTTGGATACATTGAACACAATTGGTTCCTTCCGGGGAGTTCGTTAAGCATTAGATACGTAAGATACAGTCCAAATGCAATTTTTAGCATTTAAAAGCTATCTTTGTAACCAAATCTTCGCATCCAAATCCAATATCGGAATGTGTGGGCACTTATAGAAGATGAACACGACAAGTCCTTGCTAAACTTAGCACATTATGCCTACCTCTACAAAGAAGATCAATGTGATTCAATAATTGAAATGTTCAACTTTAAGAATAAATTTTAAACTAATTTATTTTCATTTAAAATTAAGTTTAATGAAAGCATGACTCTTATTTTATTTATTTTCACTTTTTAAATTTTAAAATCATCATCATCACTAATACGTAGTCTTATCTCTATATAATAAAGAGACTGTTTCTGACAGACCCATGTATAAATGAGACAATATAAAAATATGTATATTTAAAATTTTATTGAATATATAATTAAAAGGTAAGAACACAATACGGTGCCAAAAGCCTTACAAGTGGCACTAACCCATTAAAAGTGATTACAAAAGCAGAGAGGTCCTCTCATCCACGAATGAGAAATTCCGAGAATTTGGAAATATATGGCAATTTCATTAAAAGCAATTGTGAGAATCCCAATTATGTTCTTGGACCACCAAATCAATCATCCAAAGTCCAAACGGACGGTCAAAAAAAAAGCAGACCTGAAACGGCATGTCGTGCTCTGTTTCGCCAACTTGTTCGTATTACCTAAAAAGCCATACGCGCAATTAGATTAACGAAACAGAGGATGCGGAAACAACACCACTGCCATTGACCACCGTCACCATGACTACCACGCTCCTATAAATATTTGACCCGTCTTTCACTCTCTTTCTGTCACTGCCCATTTGATAAAGGAGCAAGAGTGAGACAGTTTACATGGCGTCGTTAACCATGCCGCACTCCTCTGTTTCTCAAACGGCGCCGTCGCCGTCGCCGTGGCCCATGTCGTCGTCTTCCTCTGTTTCTTCTTCGTCTTTCTTGTCCTTCTCTCGCTGCTCTTTTCTACACAAGTTCAATGCTTTGGCCTCAAAAGAGTCTCGCGCTCGAATTCCGCCAGAATATAGCCTCGTTGTAAGCAAGTTGCTTCCTTTTTATGGTTTTGTGTTATCTGCGGGTGCCTTTGTGCATCTTTCGATATGTATAGAAGTGCACATTACGTGTATGTTCGCGCATTCAGTTATCTTTGAAGGCTTTTTTGTCTCTGTTACATTGTTTTGATCGGAATTTCTTTCCAATTCGGCACATGTTAAATATTAATCAAAAATTGAAAGAATCTTAATATTAATCCATTCGGCACATACAGTTGGACAGGAGTGTGAGCTGTTTGTTTGTGTGTGTGTTTGTGTTTTGTTGATATTGATTTCCGAGTAATTTGTTTTCTATGGTGTTACAGAAGTGTGGTTTGTCTGAACCTTTGAAGTTTGGTAATGATCAGCCAAGTATTCCTATAATCAATGAGAGGAATCTGTCCAAGTTCTTGGAATCGTCCCGTGTGGAGAAAACTGTGAACAGGGAAAGTACCAGGCTTAAATTGTTTTCTGGGACAGCAAATCCAACTCTTTCAAAGGTACTATAAATCCTTGTTTCTTTAAGGTTGGCAACTGCGTCTTGTTATCGACTCATTAGTTTTTAATTTTGCATGTGTCTGTAAATATAAGAATCTGCCAAAAGTTTGAATTTTGATGAGCCTGAGAGCCTAATGTACTGGCTCGGCTATTATATTTCAAAAGAAGTATCCAAAGTTTTGGACTTAAGGATCTATTGCCTGTTGGCTTCTGTCCTTTATATGTTAAAAACATATTTCATTTCATTAGGTGCGCTGGATGATGATTGGTATTAGCTTACATCGTCAATGCTTTCAGATGATTGATTCAGATTAAGTGGCAACATTTGTTTTGAATCCTAGAAATGTTTGATATTGAGATATTCTTTTTTAGTTGTTTTTAGAAAAAGTATTTTCAGAATGATTTCGGATATGATTATTAAATTTCGGACATTAAAGGAACCTTTGTTTTTATTACTACGCATTCTTTTCAGGAAATTGCTCGTTACATGGGCCTTGAGCTGGGAAAGATCAACATAAAGCGCTTTGCTGATGGTGAAATTTATGTCCAGTTGCAAGAGAGTGTCAGAGGTTGTGATGTGTATTTACTGCAACCTACCTGTCCTCCAGCTAATGAAAATCTATTGGAACTTCTGGTCATGATAGATGCTTGCCGGAGAGCATCAGCCAAGAATATCACAGCCGTGATTCCGTATTTTGGATATGCTAGAGCTGATAGAAAGGCAGGTTTCAAAATTTGTTAACTTCACGCCCTTTTTCTTGGTTGAGTGAGAAAAATAAAACTAAAATAGGTTTTAAGTCAACTTATTGTTTAAGTGTAGTTTTAACTTCAGTTTAATCCTGTTGCCTGTTTCGTTACTAGCCAGATTTGATTGCAATAAGAAATTTCATTATGACTTAAGATAGTGAGGTCTCAAAGCTTACAGATGTGGAAAATTTTGTTAAAAAGTATTGCATTTATTCATTAGCTCTTTTTTATTTTTTAATTTCAGACTCAAGGTCGTGAGTCCATTGCAGCCAAACTCGTTGCAAACATCATCACAGAAGCAGGTGCTAACCGTGTTCTTTCTTGCGATCTTCATTCGGGGCAGTCTATTGGTTACTTTGACATCCCTGTGGACCATGTCTACTGTCAGGTAATTAGTCCATGTTTCAGTTCTCTTCTCCTGACTCTTTTTATGTTAGCTAATATTTACTTTGTCCTCAGAGAGTCATAATTCTTGTTTTCCTACTTCTTTGAATTTAGCCTGTGATTCTTGATTACCTAGCAAGCAAGACGATTTGTTCCAATGATCTGGTAGTGGTTTCACCTGATGTTGGAGGAGTTGCTAGAGCACGTTCTTTTGCCAAAAAATTGTCTGATGCTCCTTTGGCTATTGTGGACAAAAGACGGCATGGCCACAATCTTGCTGAGGTAATTACTACACTAAAGCTCACATATTTTGCCATTTAAATGTTGAATACTTTGACGTGGTATTGCCAATCTTGAAAATCATTGTTGAAATGTACAGCAAGGTAATCTGTGATGGCAATGTTGTGGAAGAAAATTCATCGCTGTTTCACAGCGTTGGGCCAATGGAGGCTAAATATCAATAATTCATGGTTTGACTTAAAATCATAATATTCTGTTAATTACGACCAGTAGCAAGTAGTCCTCTTTGTTCCAGAAGACAATCATTTATGCAACATATTTGCAATGAGCTTTTGTTGTTCTCATTCTGTAATTTAGTACTGCTACATTAACATGAAAAGGTATTGAATCAACCCAGCTGGTTACTTGATGTCTTCTTTGACCACAACTTTACTTTAAGCATCTTTTCTTGTTCAATAGGGACTAGGAGAGTATCTTCTTGGAGCTGTGTCATTAGGTTCGTTACTTGTCCAAGTTTATGGGGATTTTGACATTGCATGTTAGAAATTGAGGAATTTCACATTGTCTACTCTGACGTCGGCTTCTTTTGCATACTCTAGTGCCATCTTTGGTAACATATTAGTCCAAACTGATCTTTGAAAAGGAATTTAGCATGTTTCTTAAGCCTTAGAAATTGTCAGAAACAATTCAGTGGTGTGTTATTTGACTGCATACACATTATTTTGTGGTGAATTAGACAGGTTCATTTGTTAGCTGAAGGTAATGTTCAATTTCTTTTTGTCAATCCTTTAGCTTCTCTGTTTCTTGACCACAAATGCATGCATTTAATGGATAGTATTTTTTTTTAGGTGATGAACCTTATTGGTGATGTGAAAGGAAAGGTTGCAGTCATGGTGGACGATATGATTGACACAGCTGGTTTGTTTTCTTCATTATCTGATTCTATTTGATGCCCTAACCTAAATTTCTTAAGTTTAAGCAGGCAAGAGATCGAAATGAAAAATACAAAACCTTAAATTACTTTATGTTTGAACTTTAGCTTGAGGGTGAGGCTTGGAGCAATTGGTAAGGTTATTCCTTTGTGACCAGAAGGTCATGAGTTAGAGTAAACAGTTTCTTTGTAAAAATATAAAGGGATGGTGTGTATAATTGATGACTCTCCTCCGACCCTGGTAAAACAGGGAGTCTTGTGTACTGGGGCTGTCCTTTTTTTGGTATTCAAACTTTAACTTATGGTGACATTATCTCAACTGCATGTGAAGTTTGTTAACACTCTTTCTCCATGTCAATAGACTGTTGAAGTTCTATAACATGTTTCCATAATCTGTAACAACTCATTTTAATGCTATATTTTAATGCTAATATAACCACGAGTAACAGAAACCTTTTAGCAATTGAGAACATGTCATGTGTTGGGAAAGACGAAACGCTATGAATAAATTTTAAGTTCATTTTGAGTTGCTCAGTTTCTGTTTTTAACTACCTGTAGAATCTGTTTTCACATCATGTTGTTCTTTGATGTTGTCTTTCAAGAACTACTGTTTTAGTTACTGTTTGGTTCTTTCCCTGTAATCAATTAACTCGTGCTTCCAAGTAGTGTTTGGTATTATTCCTGGTTTATTTACATAAAACTTTTTCATGAAATGAAGGGACGATAGCAAAAGGAGCAGCTCTCTTGCATCAAGAGGGGGCCAGGGAAGTCTATGCATGTTGCACACATGCTGTCTTTAGGTAATCGTTTCATTCATATATACATTAGCTTATCGAGATGCAGGTCCAGTTTTAGTTGGTGCACCCAACTCATTTTTGCTACATGGTTATGTTTGTATTTCTTCGTTTCTTGTGACTACTCCTAACTACTGTTAATATAAACTTTTGGTCATCACATTATTAGAATAATATGTTTATTCTTAGATCAAAACCTTTTCCTACAAGATGTTTCTATTGTGAAATGAGGCTTTGATAAAGCTGCAGCCCCTTAGTTTTCATTTAGCTAGATTCCTTCGAGTGTTCTTTTATGCGGGGTTATTACTTATTTCTTTTCAACTTGTCAAAAATTGTTGAACTTGGTTCAGAGTTTATTTGAATGCTGAATATGTTTCTTCTGACATGCATGCATGTTGTTTGGTCTTTTCCTTGTTCCTTTAGTAACTTGGAAACTGAGTGGCTAATTTTTCTATGAATCTGGACTGTCCTGATGAGAAAATCCTATATCGTTCATAGTAATTGCAATATAAGTGTTGTTTCTGATCATGCGAGTGCATTATTGGAAGCCCTCCTGCAATTGAGAGGTTGACAAGCGGCCTCTTTCAAGAAGTGATCATCACAAACACGATTCCAGTGGCTGAGAAGAACTATTTCCCTGAGTTGACAGTGCTTTCCGTAGCAAACCTGCTGGGTGAGACGATTTGGCGAATTCATGACGACTGTTCTGTCAGTAGTATTTTCCAGTAAAAAATTTTGAGAATAATATACAGTGGAGTTTTTGCATAACATACACAGAAAATGATGAAGGTGGCATGAAAAAGTCTAGACTACCGTAGTTTCAAGTGGCACAAGGGGAATCTTCTCCTCTCTCAATTGTTATTTTCCCTTTCCCTTCTGGTCTCTTTATGCAGTGATAGTTGGGGTGGAAGTTCTCTCCTTGAATAGGTGTAGAATAGGTAGACAAGTTAAAAGCACATTGCTGTTATTTATAGGTTTGTTTCGTTGTCCAAATGTTTCTGCATTTAGTCTCTGCCATTTGTTCTCTGTACGAACCATTTCAAAGGAATTTATTCTGGACTTTTAGCTAATCTCTTGCCTGAAACATCACGTATCATCAACCTCTCTCTCAATTTATATGTATGCATCTGTGTTATGTGTATATAAATTCCAACTACTAAGAGATGCTTAAATGATGCATTTGAAATTTCATTGAAAATCACATAATCAAACTAGGTATAAGACAAGAAAAGAAAGATGTGAGCGTTAGCAAGACTAAAGAGAATAGGATCAGTTTCTTCAAAGTAAGAAAGGAGGAATGGTTCAACTTATAGCTCATTGAAGGTCTCTCAACAACAAATAAAACAATATGATCAAAACAATATGTTGGAAGAATGCTTATGATTCGATACACTTTTATGGCTTGTCTTTTTTTTAAACAAGAGAATTCATAATTATTATTTTCTAATAAGAATTGAATTTATAGTCAGTAATTTTTAAATATATACTAAATAAATTACTCAATACACATAATACTTTAAATATTTTCATTCTAGACTAATTATTATTTTTAAAATTTTAAATAAATTATAACTTTTTTTAATC
>JANIHZ010000209.1:65636704-65650855 GCA_027478365.1 Erythroxylum rufum | reverse complement strand
AGTTCCGTCGCTAATTTGCTACGATTTATTTTCCGTCGCTAATTTTCCGTCGCCAATTTTTCTTTTTCTTGTAGTGAGAAAATCAATGGATAGTTGATAGCGGTTGTTCGAGACACATGATAGGTGAAACATCACATTTCAATTATATTGAAAGGAAAGATAGAGCTAATGTTGTCTTTGCTGATAAAAACAAGACAATAGTCACTGGAATTGGTAAAATTGGTGACTCTAACTTACTCATATTGACAGTGTTCTTTATGTTGATGGATTGAAACATAACTTGTTAAGTGTAATTCAATTATGTGATAAGGGTATAGAGTCACTTTCTATGCATCACATTGTGAAATTATTGATAATCTTAATGACAATATTGTATTTATTGGTCATAGAATTAGAACATACACTTTGCTCAAATGGAAGATATGTTTTCACAAAATTTCAAATGTTTTGTTTCTATAAAAAAGGATTCTTTTATCTGACATAGAAGATTTGGACATGCTAGTATGAACATCTTATCAAAATTTTCCAAAAAAGAATTAGTGAGAGGATTTACTAACTTGGAGTTTGAGAATAATCAGGTCTGCAAAGCTTATTTAAAAGGAAAACAAAACAAAAGTAGCTTCCTTCCTAACAACATCGTGTCTACAAACCAGCCGCTTGAACTTATACATATGGACTTATTTGGTCCTATTAGGACTCAAAGCTATGCTGGTAAACATTATAACTTGTTATAATAGATGATTATTCTATATTTACATGAGTTTATTTTCTACCAAATAAGGATGATACTTTTGAAGTCTTTGAGAAGTTTTTCCAAAAAAATTTGAATTAGGATACTACATTACAACTATTCGGAGCGATCATAAAAGAGAATTCGATAATAGAAAATTCGAAGATTTGTATAATGAAAATGGGATATCTCACAATTTTTCATGCCCAAGGACTTCTCAGGAAAATGGAGTTATTGAGAGAAAGAACAAGACTCTCATTGATATGGCCGCCAGAACAATATTATGTGAAAGTGGTCTACCTCATGGTTACTGGGCAGAAGCCTTGTCAAACTTCTATTACATACTTAATAGGTGCCTTATAAGACCTATTCTAAAAAAGGTCCCCTATGAGTTATGGAAAGGAAGAAAACTAAATGTTGCTTACTTTGGAGCATTTGGTTGCAAGTGCTCCATTCTAAACAATGGAAAAAGCAAGCTTGGAAAATTAGATGCTAAATTAGATGAAGCCATCTTTCTGGGCTATAGTACTACTAGTAAAAGATTTAGGGTTTACAACAAAAGAATAAAGAAGATAGAATAATCAATACATGTAGTATTTGATGAAGCATTATCCTTGATAATAGCAGCTGATTTAAATGATGACAAGCATCTTTTAGCACCTAAAAATACATCATAGACTCAAGCAACACATATATTACCTTCAGAATTACTAGATCAAGAAGGTCCTTCTGAAGCCAAAATAAAGCAAGGTCCTTCCTCTCAACAGGAGCTTATACAACGAAGAACACCAAGAGAATGGAGAGGTCTTAACACACATCAGTACATTTTAGGAGACCCCTCTCAAAGTCTAAGAACTAGATCATCCTTCAAGAACAACTTTTTTGCCTTTGTCTCACAATTAGAACCAAAAGTCGTTCATCTCTTATTGACAAAAATTGGGTTTCAGCTATGAAAGATTAACTGAATCAGTTTGACAAAAACAAAGTTTGGAATATAGTACCTCGTCCATAAAATAAGTCAGTCATTGGAACTCGTTCGGTATTTCAAAACAAACTTGACGAAAATGGTAAGGTGGTAAGAAGCAAAGCTAGACTTATGGCTCAGGGTTATAATCAACAGTAAGGTATTGATTTTGATGAGACTTATGCACTTGTTGCTAAACTGGGATCGAGTAGAATTAACTTGCCTTTGCATGCTATAGAAACTTCAAACTATTCCAAATTGATGTCAAAAGTGCCTTCTTAAATCGATATATTAATAAAGAAGTGTTTGTTAGGCAACCTCTAAACTTTGAAGATGAAAATCATCCTGACTACATGATGAAGTTGACTAAAGCCCTGTATGGTCTAAAACAGGCTCCTCGAGCATAGTATAAGAGGTTAAGTAATTTTTTGCTTGAGAATAACTTTGAAAGAGGAAAGGTAGATAAAACCTTATTTATTAAGTAAAAGGAGAATGATTTACTTATAGTACAAATATATGTTTATGCATAATATTTGGTGCTATTAATCAATCTTCCTATGAAGATTTCTTAACATTAATGTAGGGGGAGTTTGAAATGAGCATGATGGGAGAATTGTCTTTCTTCCTTGGATTATAAATCAGGCAAACAGAAAAAGGATCTTCATTAGCCAAGACAAATACACAAAAGAACTTATCAAGAAGTACGATTTTGAAAATGCCAAACTAATGGGTACTCCTATGTATACTAGAATTAAACTTAATAAGGATGAAGAAGGCAAGGCTAATGATAAAACAAAGTACAAAGGAATGATTGGGTCACTACTATATCTTACAAGCTCAAGACCATACATTATACTTATTGTGTGCCTTTGCGCACACTTTCAATCAAATCTAAAAGAAAGCCACCTTCAAGCAGTCAAGAGGATCTTTCGATATCTTCTCGGAACTGTGGATTTTAGATTATGATATCCAAAAATAGATTCTTTTAACATAGTTGGCTATTGTGATGCATATTATGCAGGTGATAAAGTTGACCGAAAAAGCACAAATAGTCACTATCAATTTCTTGAAGGATGTCTTGTTTCTTGATCTTGTAAGAAACAAAATTGCACAACGCTTTCAACGACTGAAGTGGAATGTATAGCAGCCACCAACTGTTGTACTCAGGTCTTATGGATGAAGCATCAACTCTAGGATTTGTCTTTGAACATTACTCATATTCCTATATTATGTGATAATACTAGTGTTATAAATCTTTCTAAAAATCATGCGCATCATTTGAGGACTAAGCACATAGAAATCAAACATTATTTTCTTAGAGATCATGTTTTAGAAGGAACCAATGATCTTTTAAATGTTAATACTGAAAATCAAGTAGTTGATATCTTTACCAAGTCACTCTCTGAAGATAGATTTTGCGTGTTATAAACGAGCTTGGTATGTGCAAACTATTTGATATTATTTCTATATGAATATTCTATACTACTTTTATTTGTAGACATTAGTAGGCTCCTTCTAGTTTAGAAGGCTCCTCTTAGTTTAAAAGGCCCCTCTCAGTTAGAGACCTTCATTTAGTTTAGTAGGATCCTTCTAGTTTGGAAAGCTCCTCTTATTTTAGAAAGCTCCTCTTAGTTTGACAGAGTAGGATACACGTGTCCTAAAAATGAAGTTACTTCAAGGCATCGTTTTAGCTTTTAAAAACGCATGCATTACTCTGATAGCTTTCCATACGTGTCTGACAAAAGATACGTAAATGATCACACTCCCTCTTTTGGCCTGTATAACTGTCCATCCTCTCACTAGATCAACGCTCAAGAATTGCTTAGTATACCTTAAGCAAATTTCTCTCGTTTATTCATCTTTGTCATTCTCATCAGTGCCAATCTTTCCTCTCTACACCCTAATTCTCTGTTTTCTCTCAAAAACTTCTAAACCTCACCAAGCTCTCTTACAATGGCAAGAACAAAATCAAAGGGACAGAAGAAAACATTGGCTTCAACTTCTAGCTATGGCGAAACTCCTCGCCATGGACAAACCCTTGCTTCTGAGTCCTTATCGCCATCTCTAATAGTAGGTTCTTTGAATACCTACTGAACCTGTTTCTGTCTCTTCTAAGCCCTAAACTTCAGAAGCACCCATTCAAGAGACTCTAAAAGAGAGAAAAAGGAAGATTTTTGCCATACTGTCTCTAGAATCAAATTTTGATTCCTCTTCTGATGAGAAAGAAGCAACAATCAAAAAGCAGTATTTTTTGACTCCAGAGAAGAAGAAAAAGAAGAGGAAGAAGAAAAAGGAAAAGAAAAGGGAGAAGAAAGGGAAGAAGAAGAAGAATGTTTTAGTAAGGGGGAGCTAATGAAAAGGGTGAGATTTCATATACCCATTCTCTCTCTACCTATTCCTACTCCATCTTCCAAAACTTCTGCAAATCCTAAACCTAGTCCTAAAGAGGAGAAAGTGCTTGAGGTGCATTGGGTAATAAATGATAGTGGTTCAGATGAAGAACTGTTTGATTGGTCAGACTACCATGGACTAAAGGAAGTGTGGCAAAGCAAGTTGTATAAAAAGAAACCCCTAAGGTAGAAAAGAAAGAAGAAAAAGAAGAAGAATCAAGAAAAAGAAAAAGGGAAGAGATCCGAAAAGGAAAAGTGCTCATAGATGAAGAGAACACTACCGAATCTATTGGAATAAGTTTTTTGTCAAAGAAGCTATGTTTGAAGATGTCCTTAAGGACAAAAGGGCAAAATATAAGAAACTTGCCATCCTCAAAGGGGAGTCTTCAACATTAGTGAAATTATTCCATTTAATGGAAGCCGAAGTAAGGTATAAAATGTGGTACAAAAAGAGAAAGGTAATTACTAGATGTGTTCTGCCTCCCCTCCTTTTTGATGAAATCGGTATTCCCATCTCTCTATATTTAATTGTTGTTGGTTGGGAGAACTTTTTGAATTTGAATGAAACAGTGTGTGATGAACTAGTTAGATGTTTTTACACACACATAAGAAAAAAAGAATTTGATGAGAAGCGAGTAATCATCTCGTGGGTACGAGAGTGCAAGATTTTAATCATAGAGAAATCTTGGGAACATTCTGAGCATAATTCCCAAAGGTAGGACTGACCTTCCATATCATAAGTGGGACATTGTTGACCTTGATCCAGGAGATGTTGTGGATTCTATATGTCCAAAATACTGAGAATGCCCATGAAGGGAGACCTTGGTGTAGACACTTGAACCTACTACCAAGATGCCTTGCATCCATATCTGCTAATTCTATTTTTCCAAGGAGTAGCTCAGTAGAAAGATGTAATCTTTTGGACACATACATGGTCTACAATCTGTTAAAAGGGCAATAAGATGAACCTCCCAGCAATGATCCTGAAATTTATGGTAGACAAAGAAGTCACATAAATACAACTGGTGCTCTATCTTATGGGATGCTGTTGACCAAGATTTTTGCTTAATTTAAAGTGTCGTTTGATAATCTGAGTTAGTATGAACTGCAAAGTTCCACTCTTTTATTCCCTATGAATTTGGTTGCAAGTTGAAGGACAATGTGTGGGTCAAAAAGAAGTCAGAAAGAGCATCAAATATATTGAGTCCTACCCTACAAAAGTCAATCCCTGCCGTACTCCAGAGCATGATTGACCTAATTTTACAATAATTGAGGGACATTCGCTCTAATCAGGATCAAATGCACGAATAGATTGACAGGATTCAAAACTAAATCTTGGACATGTAAATTCTTCTAAGCAAACTTTTTGACTCTTTTAAGTGACTTCATTGTAATTTTCACTTGGATATTTCTTACATATTTGTGATATCTTTTTGTGCTTATTTAACTTCTTTTCCTTTTTTGATAATGACAAAGGGGGAGAGTAAAGTTGATGATATATTTTTGCATCTATGATATATTTTGAATATTGCCTTGATGATCCTTGATGATATTTATCTATGATTGATTTATTCTACTGTTAAACTTGTAAAGTTTTAAATAAGTGATATACAAAAGATAGGCTCCTTTCTTTAAAAGACAGACTCCTTCTAATTATGTCTGAACATATAAAGTTTATAGGTATCTTTCGAAATCCTTTATTATTATTTGAATTTTGAAAATATATCTATTATTGTTTGTCATCATCAAAAAGGAGGAGATTGGTAGCTCAATGTTTATATTTAATGATTTTGATAATAAATATATAATATTTCAAAATTTAAATTAGATTTATTTCCTTATGTAGGCAAAGATATAATTCTTAAAAGGAAATAAAATCATAAGATAATTGCTTCCTTTCTTGTAGGAACCCTCTTTACGAACTTACCTAATTAGAAATGGTTATTATTATTTGAATTTTGAAAATATATTTTGTCATCATAAGAAAGGGGGAGATTGTTAGCTCAAGGTTTATATTTAATGATTTTTGATGATAACTATATAATATTTCAAAATTTCAATTGGATTTATTTCCTTATATAGGCAAAGATATAATTCTTAAAAGGAAATAAAATCATAGGATAATTACTTCCTTTCTTGCAGGAACCCTCTTTACGAACTTACCTAATTAGAAATGGTTCCATGACTTCCAAAAAGATCTCATTAATCTAAATAATTAGCTCCAGAAGCCTTGACAGAATGTTTATCTTAATTTCTGAATATCGAAGATTTCAGTAGAGATGATATAGACGATTAAGCATGCTAGTTGAAGAAAATGTCTATTTTGGAAATAAAAGACACAATTTTATGAAATACTTTAGCAACATCAATATATATATCAAAATCCTTGTGTCTTAGAAAGTGAAATCACTCTATTAAGATAGACTGTTAAACCTTTTATGCATTTCTTGTTGAGAGCTTATAGAGGTTTGTTAAACACTACAAGTGTGGAAAGTTGAAGAACTTTGAAAAATATGCACTTGTGAGCTTGGAGATGCTTATGAAAATTTATTACTTGGATTTTATAATGAACAACTCAAGGTGAATACTTGGGGACTGAACATAGGCTTCTTTATAAGCCGAACCAGTATAAATCGACCGTGCCACTTTCTCTCTCTTTACTTTTAAATTTTTGCATTATAACATTTGTGTTTTCAACTTGCAAGAGGCTCCTTTAGTTTTACAATAGGCTCCTTCGGTTTTATATCACAAGAGATTCCTTTCATTTTTGAAACAATTAACAGGCTCTTTTCATTTTAAGCGTTAATAGGCCCCTATCAATTAATAAGTTCCTTTTGTTTTTGAGCGCTAGCAGGCTCCTATTAATTAACATGCTCATTTCCTTTTAAGCGCTAGCAAACCTCTTCCAATTAACATGATCATTTTGTTTTCAACGTTAACAAGATCTTTTCGAAAGTTGGTAGGACCTCTATTTATAAACTTATTTTGTTTAAAAGGATATTATCAATTTTAAAGTACAATTTTTTTTTACACACAATTTTCCCCCCTCCTTACGTGTGTTTGCTTTATCGTCTCTAACAAGAAAATTATACTATAAACTCTAGATAAATTAAAATTATGGTAAAAAGAAAAAGGAAAATGTTTAGAGCCATTATCTAGATGACTTTCATGATTCTCATTGTCGCATTTATTAAATTACACATGTTTATTACTAAATGATTTATGATATGCACAAGTAATTTGATCAATATGAAGTATAATAATCACGAGCATCATAAAATTGTCATAATGTAATTAGATCTAAAAAATTGAAACAGACTTCGGAACTAAATATCTTGATGATAATAGAAGAGAAAAGACAAATTTCATTCATAAATATTGAAGAAAAAAAAAGTATGTTGAATCTGAATCCATCTGCAAAGAGGAGAGTTTGAGAGAAGAAAAACAAAACAAGGTCAGGCTTTGAACACTGAAATGGATAAACCAACAGAAAATAAACAAATTGAAGGAATCTCCCAAAGCTCGAATTGCAGTAATTGGACCATTTTGTAGAATATATCCGGTACCATCTAATATCATCATAGCATTTGGACCATAGAAGTTCGTAGGGACTCTGATGTTGGCTTTTACTCCTTCCTTCTACACGACAATACAAAATCCCTTCTTCACTTTGCCACTCGTTACTTGGTCCAATCAAAGCCTTTTGTTTTTTTTTTAACTTATGAATTTAATTATATGGAAGCTGTCCTCATCCAAATCACTAGAAAATGAAACGAACAAAAAAATAACCCTGTGCCGTTCTGCATCTCTTTTCAGTGCCGCACGAGAAATCCTATGCAACAACAGGTTTGAGTTTGATGCTGCAGAGAATGAAAGACTGGAAACGTTGCTTTTCAGTTGTCTCTGCTGGACCAATTTTTGTAAGGGAGAAAAAATAAGTACAAATCATCTATACGAACCTAACTTTGTTTGATCAGTCTCAGCTATGGCTATTCTCAAGTCCTGGATTTCTCGTCTCCAATCAACCAATATTCATTTTCTTCTTAGTCTTTTCATCATCATCAGTTTTACTTCTGTCAAATCCTCTGCGGCTCCATTAAAGTTTAACTTTTCCAGGTTTGACCAAAACGATAATGAAATTTTCCTGGAGAGAGATGCGAGTGTGTCTGACGGAGAAATTCAGCTGACCTTGAACCAGCTTGACAAGGAACAAAGGGCAAGATTCGGTCGAGCAACTTATTCTAAACCATTGCATCTTTGGGACAGGCCCTCAGGAAACCTCACCAACTTCACCACTCATTTTTCGTTTATCATTAACTCGCTTGGCAGTGATGTGTATGGTGATGGGATAGCGTTCTTCTTGGCTCCGAACGGTTCACGGTTGTATCCTGACGTTAGAGATGGCGGTACACTTGGTCTAGCCAGAAACTTTTGGGTAGCTACGAATAAGACGGAGAATCATTTCGTTGCCGTGGAGTTCGATACATATCAAAATGAATGGGATCCAAAGCGCAATCATTTAGGTATCGATGTCAATTCGATGGAGTCTATCGTAAATGTGTCCTGGAATGGCGGTATTAAGCAAGGGAACAAGACGGATGTTTGGATTAACTACGATTCGAGCCTGAAGTTTCTTGATGTCAAGTTCACTTACATTGGAGAAGATAATTTGTCCAAAATTAGCAATATTTCAGCTGCAGTTGATCTAGCTAACTATTTGCCTGAATGGGTTACAATTGGATTTTCTGGTACCACGGGATACTCGTATGAGATAAATACGATTTGTTCATGGGACTTCAACTCGACCACTGACATTGTTGAAAACCATGAATCTGACGTTGTTCTGGAACCTGCAGGTGGCAGATCAGCAAAAGAGAATAAATGGAAAATACAAGTGATAGCAGGATTGAGTATTGGAGCGTGTGTTCTAATTACTGGTGTATGTTTGATATACTTCGTTTCGAAGAGAAAAAGGAAGAAACAAAGGAAAGCAGATTTTCCTCTCTTTGATGTGTCCTTTGGTGATGATTTCAAAAATGCAACAGGAGGAAAGAACTTTTCGTATGATGAGTTGGTTACCGCAACCAATAATTTTTCAGAGACAGAGAAGCTTGGTGAAGGAGGATCAGGTGCAGTTTATAAGGGTTACTTAAAGGACCTGAAGTTGCATATAGCTGTTAAGAGAGTACTTAGACTGTCTAAGCAAGGAATTAAAGAGTATGCCTCAGAAGTAAAGATCATTAGCCGAATACGGCATAAAAATTTGGTGAAGCTTATAGGTTGGTGTCATGAAAAGGAACTGCTACTTGCATATGAATTTATGCCCAACGGAAGCCTAGATGCACACCTATTTAAAGGGAAGAGCTTGTTGTCGTGGGAAGTCAGGCACAAGATTGCACAAGACTTAGCCTCTGCATTGTTATATCTACAAGAAGAAGGTGACCAGTGTGTGTTACATAGAGATATCAAACCAAGCAACATTATGTTGGACTCAAATTTTATTGCAAAACTTGGAGATTTTGGACTGGCTAGGCTTGTGGATCATGCAAAAGGACGTCAGACCACAATTTTAGCAGGAACAATGGGGTACATGGCACCAGAATGTTTCAAATCAGGAAACGCAAGCAAGGAGTCTGATATCTACAGTTTTGGTGTTGTAACTCTAGAAATAGCTTGTGGAAAAAGGGTAGTGGAGTCATGGATGGATGAGAACCAAGCAACAATTGTTGAGTGGGTGTGGGAATTGTATTCAACGGGAAAAATTCTTGAAGCAGCTGATCAAAAGCTACGTGGGAATTTCGATGAAGAACAAATGAAACGGGTGATGGTTGTTGGCCTATGGTGTGTGCACCCGGATCGAAAACTCCGGCCATCAATACGGCAAGTAATCAATGTTCTGCTAAATTTTGAGACACCTCTTCCTGTAATTCCAACGGAAATGCCAATGCCATCGTATCTTGCTCCTCCATCAAAGCCATCTTCATTCTACCACCTGTCAACAACTTCTGGTTCCGTTAACAGCAATGGAAGCCATGTTGACAGCTTAAACCACGGCGATAGGCAGATTCACCAAAACATGTAACATCTTTTGGCGATTCATTTTCTTGTATATATAGGCTCCTCGTAAGTATACAGTTTGCTCGTCGGCAATCAATTCTTTTCTTACAACTTTCACTTGGGAATTGAAGTAATTACAGGTTCTAAAACCACTTCAATCTTTGCTTATTTTAGATCATATGATCTTGTGGATATTTTTTATATTATTATTATTGCAAGCTTTTAGATCGTTTCGATAGGTACATATATAGCTGTAAATGATATGAAGCCGATTTCGAGCAAGGATATCTTTTTATTTCTTTGAACATTTTTAGTCCAATCAGGCGAAGTTTCAGGTTGTGAATAGGCTAATGAGAATTGGTTTAGAAAGCACGAGTTCTACTTCTAAGAATTGGTGATATAGTATGTTTCCCGATTACAGTTTAAAAATAAATTCAAACTACTGGCAGATTGCTACTTCGCTCATAGTAAAGCATCTGGAATCTTGACAGATGTGGACTATAACAAGTAGAAGAAATGGCTGAATACTGCCTATGCAGGAAAAGTAAAAAATAAAAAACTGGAATCCATCACAATATATATGTTGGGATTTAATGCTACGGATCTGTTATTCTTTAATAACCAAGACTGATAAAGTTTGTCAATTTTTCAGGAATGTAAATTTCAGAAAAGTAAGAAGACACAAGTTTTACTTGGTTCGATAGTCAAAGACTATCTACGTCCAAGGTTCCCACTTGACAGTGGTGTAGGAGATTTCACTATGTGAAGAGGAATGGAAGAACAAAAATTACAGAGATGGAGTGCTCTTCTTGAACACCTGCACAAAGAGTTTTCTCTAACTCACCAGCACCCAAAATGGTACTCTAGCACTCTCTAATTTTTTTCCTTCACTCTATTTTTTCCTCTCACACAACTGAATACAATGAAGAATTGAAGATTGGATTTTCTGTGTGTTAACGCTATGTTATCTGAAGCTCCTTTCCTTGTTGTTTTATAGCTGATGAAGAAGATGGTGTCTTCGGATGCTTCTTGGCTGAGTCTCCCCACTCACATGTGCCTATCACGTGATTTTAAGTGACTCCCCTGATGCTCTGCATTTTATCTCCTTAAAGCTTGTTGTATGCTGCGTTTTGCATGTCATTTAAATGCTTCTTTGTATAACACGTGGACATGTCTTAAGCCTTTAACAATTCAGACATGAGTTAGTCACGTGGGTTGTATTTGCCATTGTCTCTTGTTTTCTGTCACTTTGTGGAAATACCCGACAGCTTCTCCTTGTCTTCTTCCTCAGACACATTCACGCACTCAACTTCATCTTCAATCCTTCTTGCATTCTTGTTGGTTCTGGGTATAGATTGATGGAGAATAAGTGATTACCATCACATTCACTGATCTTCAAACGATGACTCCAGTTGAGTGTATTCAGTTGGTCATTTAACTCTTGGATTCCAACAAACAAAACTTGATGGGTTTTTGCTAGCTGTATGGTTTAATAAATTTCCTTGGAAAACTATAATTTGGTCAGCTAAAACAAATTCTTGATAAAAGCAACTTTAAATTTTCTTCTCCAAGTGAACCCTGCTTTCTACGAAATGATCTTCTCGGAGCTGTCATTGTTGAATTCAATCCTAGATTAAGTTGTTTCCTTTTAGAGCTCACTCGAAGCTTTGCATCTGAAGTTAAAATGGAGTCCAGATCTTAGAGTTTTCTATTTTTAGCAACTCGAGTATCCATCTATTGTTCTAACTAGTTCTTCCACCTTTTATTTGTTAGAAATTAGTTTGTGATATAAGTAGTTAAAGTCAAATTTGGAAATAAAAAGCAGCTTCTTTTTCAAGAGTTGTAACTTATAGTAAACAGACGTGATTGTTCTGAAGGATTGCTTCATTTTCAAGAGTTGCGATTTGTCGTGAACAGACGCGACTGCTCTAAATGGTTCCTTTCTTTCAAAGAGTTGTGACTTGTTGTGAATAGACATGACTGTTCTGAAGGGTTACTTCTTATCCAAGAGTTGTGACTTGTCGTGAATAGACGTAATTGCTCTGAAAACTCTATATATACATGAGTTTTAGTTAATATTAAAAGTTTTGAACAATTCTACCAACACAATCTCTACATTCATAATTCTTGAAGAACATTCGTACTCTTGCAACTTGAATGTTCTTATGTTTTTTGTATCCTAGAAGTAATTTGCCGTTAACACGGTTTGCAAGTATAGTGGGGGCAAATAATACTTTAAGGAAAGTGTCCAACATGCCTAGAATACTTTAAATTTTGTGTTTTGATCTCAAGTTCTCTCAATTCTCTACAACACCATTTAATTTATTGTTCATCCTTTATTTTGTAGACTTCCAACCCCATTCTATTACAATTTTAAAGTGTTATTTGTTGCTATCATAAAGTCCACTTAAGAATCCGCTCTCAAAGTGATGAACCAAGACTTTGTGAAGATAGATCGCCTTGATGGAACCGACACCAACTTCAATCATTGGAAGGACAAGATGATGTTCTTCTTCACAGCTTTGAAAATTGCATATGTACTTGATCTCACTCTTCTTGCAATTCCTCTTCCAAAGGAGGGTGCAGTTGACACAAGGAGGGATGAACGAGATAAGCGCTAAGAAGATGAATTGCTTTGCAGGGGTCACATTCTCAACACCCTCTCAGACAACCTTTATGATCTCTTTACAACCGCAAAGAGTTCGAAGGAGATTTGGGCGTCGCTTGAACGTGAATATGCATCTCAAAAGCAAGGCGCAGATAAGTTTCTTATTAAAAGATATTTTTGAGTTTAAATTTGTTGATGGTTCCTCTCTTATGGATCAAATCCACAATTTACAAGTGATTGTTTCAAAACTTAAAGACTTGGGTGTTGAAATTTTAGAATCATTACAAGTAGGGGCAATTATTGCTAAGTTGCCTTCTTCTTGGAATGATTATCAAAAGAAGTTGATACACATTTATGAAATTTTAACTATCGGTAGTGTTTTGAAGCATCTTCGAATTGAAGAAGGTGCAAGAATTCTTCAAAGAAAAGAAGTGGAAGGAGATCCAAAGGTGAATTTGTGGATGAGAAGAAATCCAACAATTCTAAAAAGAAGAAACTTGAAAATGCTAATGCTAAAGATAAGAAAAAGAATTGGGTTTGCTATAATTATGGAAAGAAAAGGCACTACAAGGTTGAATGCAGATCTAACAAGGACCAAAAAGGAAACAATGTTCCTAGTGTTAACCTTGTTGATGAATGTGCAGAAATTGTGACAACCTTGACTCTTGGTACTATCATGGAACTTCATATGGCAACATCAATTCCTTCTAAGGATTAGTGGTATGATTCCGGTGCAGCAATTTATGTGTACAATAACAAGAACCAATTCAAGAACTATGAAGTTCTTGAAGGACATGAAGGGGTCATGACCAATGGTGTGAAAGCCAAGGTGCATGGAAAGGAAGATGTGCATTTGCTATTCACTTCCGGCAAAAAGTTGGTGCTAACTAGTGTTCTTCATATTCCGGATGTGATCAAGAACCTTGTTTCTGTGGATATCTTGAACAAGAAGGGCTTGAAGGTTGTACTTGAGTAAAACAATGTAATCTTATCTAAGAATGGTATTTTTGAAGGAAAAGGATATTCTTGTAATGGCAAGTTTAAGCTTAGTCTTAATAAAGTGAATGATGTTTCTCTTTATTTGGTTGATGCTTTTTATTCTTTATGGCATAGTAAATTAGGAAATATTAGTCATAAAGCGATTCATTATATGTTTAAAAATGGACTAATCTCTTATAATGGCCAAGTGAATACGAAATGTGAAAATGAATACAAGCAAAGATAACCAAACTTCCTTTTCCTAAAATTGAAAGACATATAAAATTGCTTGATTTAGTGCATTCAGATATATGTGAATTTAATGGTTTTTTAACAAGAGGTAGTAACAAATACTTCATTACTTTCATTGATGATTGCTCTAGATTTGTGCATGTTTATTTGATGAAAACCAAGGATGAAGCAT
>JANIHZ010000209.1:65564352-65579212 GCA_027478365.1 Erythroxylum rufum | reverse complement strand
TGAAGAATTTGAAGCTTCAACAAGTAAGTTATGCTTTAAATTTCATGGGTTTGGTTAAATGAAACTCAAATAAAGCTAAATATGTGTCGGAAGTTGTTGATGAATGATATAGGCAAATGTTTTAATCTTTTAGGGTTAATGATCAAAGATAAATCATGATGTATTTGTCAATGATATTGGGTTGAAATGAAGTTGAAAATGAGGTAGAAAGGATGATTTTTGTATAAGATGTGTTAGGTGTAAGATGTTAGGGGTGAGAAATCTTGAAATTTTGAAGGACGAGTTGAGTTTTTGTCAAATTTCTCCACGACGAACATTTATCTTCGCCCAGGTGAAGTCCCTATGGTTCGCCGCGGCCAAATTGTAAGAAAATCAAAGTTCGTTGCGGCCAACTTTTTGGTTCACCACGACAAAGTTTTTAGCTTAAACATGCTTTGGTATTTTGAGTATAACTTTTTATATAGTTATCTAAATGGAGTGATTTTTAATTTGGAGTAAACTAGAGACGTAGAGCTACAAGTTGTTTGAAGAAATCAAGTCTCAATTTAGTCTCTAAGGATCTCAATTTTGGAGGGAAGTTGAGCACATAATTTTGTTTCAGTATAAGAACAATCCGAAAATGTTTAGGGTATAACTTTTAGATTACTAAACCAAATTGAATAATTTTGGTGTCATTAGAAACTTAAGATAATGGGGGACATTTTTATAGAAGGAAGTATTATCCAATTTCTTCATTTACCTGATCAAAATGATCATGAAAAATTGACCTGAAGGTTTATATTTTTAAAAGGGTTATAGTTTACTTTTAACATTTTTTTATTATTAAAGTTTTATTAATTTTCTTTGAATTGGGATTAAACAGAAATTGGTTTATTTAAAGGGAATCAAGACAACCTTACTTAAGAGCAAGAAGAAAAGCAATCTTGAGCTTGGATTTTCAAGCGAAATTAGGTGGGTAATGTATTTATTGTTATTGTGTATTGGGCAAATTCTTGCCTATGTGTGTGTATGTCTAAATTGTCAATTTTTGAATTGTTGTGAAGATTTGATAATACATGATGATTTTTGATTATGTTATACCTTGAAAAAGGTTATAACATTTTGTCTAAAGGAAAAGAAGAAAAGCATATGATGAAAATGATTTGAGCATGAATATGTGCTTTTGTTTGGGTGAGAGTGGAATCATTTCATTTGTCACGTGCATGTTGACAAGAACCTTCTCCCGGCTGCCCGCTTATAGCATATGAGCTCTGAAAATGGACTCATTTTGTTCATGGTGTAAACTTTGGTTTCTCCATTTCGTACCCATGGAATCCTCGAGCCATTTGTTATGCATTGCATCTTTGAATTATCAAGTATGATGCATTTGAGTGTATGTTCAATGGTTAAATTCTATGTTATGTGTTATGCATTAACTTGCTTAATTATGAGTTTTTGAGCTAATTTGAGAATGCTTGAATTGTTAGATATATATATATATACATATGCTTGAATTTCTAGAAAATTACCGATGGCTATAAATAGATTAGCCACTGAGCTATGTAGCTCAACCCATCATTTTCCTTCCTTAGGTGCAGAACAAGCCGACAGTTGATCTTTGCGAGGCATCGGGAACTCCAGGATAGTTAGAGACTTTTGTACTAAGTTAGTGACTTGCTGGATAGCTTCATAGGCATACTGACAATGTAGGCTCATTCCTAGCCTTAATCAAATCCAAATATACCTATTTAGAGTGAAATTTCTCAGCTGGTTCGACATGTACACAAGGCTGAAATTAAAATTCCAAAATTTGTCATCAACATCACTAATGTGTGTAACTTTACTAACTTCAATACTTCACAAATTTTACAAGCTAGAGACATCACTAACACCTGAAATTTTCCAGATTTCATGTCCTTTAAGGTTACTTCATTTCAGGTTAATTTTACTTCCATATTGGTTACACTAAGGCTTACAAAATTCTACTCACTTATGTCATTAACAGTCACTTTTTACAAACACACCTACAGCTCTAATTTTCCATATTCAAAAATACCTTAATAACGCCTATCTTTAGCATGAATTCTTCATCAATTATACTTCAGTTCCCAACTTAAATTATCCCTACAACAACCCACAAAATATTGTTTTCATACATGTAAAAGTAGAAAAGACAAGTACCCATTCATTCTTCATTTTCCAGCACATCTTTAACACCAACACCACATTCAATCCATCCCTAATTAGCCATAATAAAAATTATATTAACATATACCACAATAGTTCAGTATTTCACTTACTTGATTAGCTTGAATGCCACCTCAAATGTCAAGCTTTCTTTGTTGGGTCCCGTTTTCAAAGCCCAACTCTAGAGTCGAAAACAATGGATTGGGAGGGAAAATTTTCTACGGGAGCAATGGCGGGTTCGCCGCATTGAAACTAAGGAAGTCTTTCCAAAGACCCTTTGGGACAAGTTCGCTGCGGCGAAGTCTCGAGGTCGTCAAAACTCACTCAAGAGCCTTCTTAAAGGTTTATCCAACCTTACTTTCACCCTAAATTGTCCCAAATTCACTTCCCATAATGCAACATTATTTCATAACAATTCAACTACCAGTATTATTTCATCATACTCTCTAATCTCTACTCATTTGATTCATTACTTACAACTAATTCTCATCCTTTACCATTTCCTATCTTTCTTTTTCCATAACACATCTCACTTATAAGTAACAACAAATCGTATTCAAAATCTATCATCTCAAATCGATAACTTCCTCAAGTATACCTAATTTCAACTCAACCTCATCGATATACAAATTCATATTTCATTAACCTCAAAAGAAAGAGTTTTACAAAGCTTTAATGGCATTTCAAGCCACATTACATCATCGATCTCAAAATCCAAAATACAAAAGATACATAAACCAATAATTCTCGAAATGTGACTAAAGCCTTGTGTTTTTAAAAAACTAACTCAAAATACAACATAAGCAAATTCGGAGTGATGCCTTGACTCTAGATCACTCGATCTCTTGCTCATCACCTAGAGATAGGAAGGATGGGGGTGAGCTTAAAAGCTCATGGGTAATAAGTTTATAATGGAGAATAAGCAAAATCATTGAAGTGTTCATCTGTCGTAGAAAATTCATATTGAATTCATAAAATGCATAGTTCTCAAATTCTCAACCAAATTCACAATTCTAGCTCAAAACTTATAGTTAATATATCATCACATAAATATAGCATATACATTTAACCATCAAAGCATAACACTTAATTATGCACCATTCTTGATAATTCAAAGATGCAATGCATAAACAACTAGCTCGAGAGTTCTGTGGAATGAAATGAAGAAACCGAAGTTTACACCATGAATGAAATGAGTTTATTTTTTGGATCTCATATGCTACAAGCGGGCAGCTGGGAGAAGGCTTTAGGTCAACATGCATGTGACTAACGAAATAGTTTCTCTCTTGCCCAAACACAAGCAATTCTATGCTCACTTCAATTAATCACATATTCACATTCTCATACTTTTTCTTCTCTTTTGAATATACAAAATTCCATGACATTTTTCAAGGCATAACATAAAATGTTTCAATGCATTTCCATCTTTATTTCGAAATTCGTCAACAAAATTCATATACCGAACATATAAAGATTTCTTAAATCATTCAAATAGCAATCATGCAACATTTATAAAACAATTGAAATCATTTAATTCTCTTGATTCAAAAGAAAACATTAGTGGCTCATTAACTCTATTATAAACATGTAAGCCACCTTGAATTCCTTGCTTAAATGCTTGCTTAAAAGTGCCTCTCCTCTTGCTCCTCTTGCCTTTCTTGATTCCCTTTAACATTGGCAAAAATTCCCATTCAATAGGTATGCAAATTGAAAATCCATAAAGCATATTCAATAAAATTGATTCTAGAATACTTAAATCCATGCATTTCCTAAGCTTCATGAACTAAGACCCTTCTAAAAATCCAAACCTTTGGGTCAATTTTCCATGATCATTCTGATCAGGTAAATGAAGAAATTTGATAAAACATTCTTCAAAAAAAATGTTCCCCATTGTCTTAAGTTTCTAATGACACCAAACTCATTCAATTTGGTTTAGAAATTTGAAAGTTATACCCCAAACATTTTTGGACTGTTCTTATATTGAATTAGTATTCTATGCTCAACTTGCATCCAAAAATTGAAATCCTTAGAGACTGAATTAAAACTCAATTTCTTCAGACAATTTGTAGCCCTATGTCTCTAATTTACTCTAAATAAAAAATCATTCTATTTAGATAACCATAGAACAAGTTATGTCTAAAATGCTGAAGCATATTTTGTGTAAGAAAGTTCACTGCGGCGAACCAAGAAAAGTTGGCCACGGCGAACTTTTCCAGAGAGGAAAAGTCTGCATAAATTCTTACAAGTTTGTCGCGGCAAACTTTCACAGACTCGTCTTCCAAATTTTCCAGATTCTACTCTTTACTTACTACACATATTTAACTTCATTTTTCACTTTCATTTTACTTCTAACTATCACCAAAACATGTTTCATTCATCAAATCAAGAAGAATGATACTTATACTTACTTGTTTATCCAAAGCTTCTTCAATCACCATGAAACCCTAGCTTCTCCAAATGAAGAGTTTCTTGGCTCTAATAAAAGCTCTTCTCTTCCTCTTTCTTTTTATCTTTTTAAACAATCTCAAAATCTCTCTTTAAAACTAAGAAAAGATGAAACCTAGCTTAGTTTTCTCTTCCTTTCTCTCTTCTCTCCTTCTCTTCGTATTTTCTCTCTTCTTTTCCCTCACTCATGTTTTCTTCTTTTTCCAAATGCAAGGCAACACTTTCTTTCCAATTATGCCTTGAGTGAATGTAAATTGTCCATTTTGCCCCTTCCTTTAAAGCTTATGGCTTTTAAACTTAAGTGACTTGCCTAAAATGCCCCTGAACATTCTTACTACCTTAATTCAATTTACCCATGTGCTAAAATCCTACTAACATTGACATACTAATTAACTCCAAAAATTATCAATCGATAAAGACCTCATAATTTATTTAAATCATGCTTAACTCAACAAGAAAAATTTCGGGCCAACATGCTTAGCCTCACATGAAAGAAAATTTCGAGAACATTGAGGGAGCATGATGGTTCAGCCATGACCAGAAAAAAATCAGCAGTATATGTCACAATGTTCTACCTCTATAACTATCTTTATGAAGGATTTTGCATAGGTTTTGGTGATGTATAAAACTAAGGCAGAAACTTAAAGGTGTGGGTTATAGGTGGGTTCCAGCAATGAGAGGGAGGAGAAGACGAGAGTATATAGTAGAAATAGTAAAGAAGATGACCATGCAATTTTTTAAGTCATATGGTGTAAGATGAGTGTTCTTTCTTAAAGGACACTTGTCATGTAATTAAGCAAGATATATGTCCTCATTTTTGGCTACCAAATGTCACTTAATTCCTAAGCCATTTGTCACTTAATTCTCTAAGCCATTTTTCATTCATTTTATAGGCTTAGTCATCCTAAATTTCCACATGTCAACTTATCTTGCTAGTTGAAATTTTTCTTAGGCTACATGTACATATTAATCCATCAATCTTCCAATTGTGACAAATAAACTCCAAATTCCTAATTGTAATCCATCAATTCTTTTTATTGGTAAACCAAAATACAAGACATTAGAAATGCACAATCATGTCACAATCATTTTGAAACTTTCATACCCCAGAACATGTCAATTGAGTGCATATAAAATCTTTGCATTTTTTTCTAAATGATAATTCATGTGTATTTGCTAATATTATGCATGTGAATGAATTCATGAAATTATCTCCTAATTGCACCAAATTAATTCTATAATGATGTAACTCAAGTGACTCAGTATTCTAACACTCTAACCCTCAGTAGTTTTTGAAACTGATTATTACATCTCATAGGGTTTCTTCTTTATCCTTTTTACACCCTTTTCTATTATGGAAATTCTAGGGTTTTCTCGAGTCCGAATAGTCCAAAAAGTCCCTCGAAAACTTAAATCTCAAAGGTTGTCTGCATTTGTCCTCGCATAGGCCATAATCGTGGCACTTGATTTTCCTTTCTGTCAAGATTAAGGCAAACTAGGCCACAACTGTGGCACCTTCTATTTGGTTTTGTCATGATTGTGGCTTATTGGCCACGATCGTGGTCCTAGGTTTGGCTCCGGGCTTTCTCCAAATTTCCTCCAGTCTTCGATATTTTTCTTGAAATACTAGCAAACACATCAAGGCACCTCAAACACATAAAATTTAAGTTCAATTGCATGCTTTAACCCATAAAACACACAAAACACAAATATCTAACTAACTAACATAATCCTAACCTAAACATGCACTTATTGTTTAATTTAATAACTAAACACATTCTAAGCTACTCACTAAAACATTATTGCTGGACCCCAAATTTTTATTTATTTATGTGTTTATTCATTTTACTTTATTTTATTTTCTTAGAACTTAGTCTATGAATTTTGCAAGCATAAGGAGAAATTAAAGTTAAGTTAGAGTATAGTATGGTGTAAATTGAATTAAAGTGGTAAAAATGCATAAAAGGCATTTGTGTAAGATCACTTAAGTTTAAATAGACATAAGGTATAAATGGAGGGCCAAGTAGATATTTTATGCTCATTAAGGGTAGAAATGGAAGAAGGAAGTGTTGTCTTGTATTTGAGAAGGAAGAAAATGTGAATGAGAAGAGAGAAGAGTGAAATACGAAAATAACAATAAGAAAAGAAGTGAGGTTTCGGTGGTTTGAAAGAAAAGAAGAGAGTTGAGCTAGGGTTTCATCTTTTCTAAGTTTTCTAGAGAGAGATTTTGAGGATGTGCAAGAAGGGAAAAAGGTAGAGGAAGATAAAAGCTTCCATTTGAGCCAATAATCTTTTTCATTTGGTGAAAATTCAAGGTAAGTTCGATTTTAATCCTTTGGATTTATGGAAGGGTTTTGGTTCATGAAGCTTAGGAAATACACGGGTTTAAGTATTCTAGGATCAATTTTATTGAATATGCTTTGTGGGTTTTCAATTTTACAACCCTATTGAAGTTGCGATTTTTGCCTATGAAAAGGGAATCAAGAAAGACAAGAAGAGCAAGAGTAGAGGAACATTTGAGCAAGTAATAAGCAAGGAAATTCAAAGTGGGTTACATTTTTATAATTAAGTAATAAGCCATTAATGTCTCTTTCAAGAAATGGAAACAAATGATTTCAACTACTTTTTAAATGTGCATTTATTACTTTTTGAATGCTTTGAGAATGTGCTACATGTTTTGTATATGAATTGTGTTTTGAATTATGAAATGAAAAATGAAAATGAATTTTGAAAGGATATCAAGTTTATAAAATCAAGTTTCGAAAAAGTGCCAATTTGGGCAACAAGTTTACAAGTTATGAAATACATGATTATGTGAGTTTATGGTGGTTCCCTAAGTTAAGTCAAGTGCACTTTAACAAAAGGCTTCTCCCGCCTACCCGATAGTGGCATAGAGTTCCTTTATGGACTCCCCCATGTTCACGGCTACACAAAAACCATTATGTGGGATTACGTTTGTACGTTCTGTTCAAGGCTACACAGGACCCTTATGAGAAGTGTGTAGTACATTCTGTTTTGGATCCACCCAAACCATTCTGATGTGCTTATGTGTTTAAATGTGTTGGCAAGTTTGATAATGCATGATTTAAGGTGCTTACGAATTGTTTGATAAATTTAGAATTGAGAAATATATGTTTCATGATTCAATGTGAGTTTTACAATGGTTTTTTCTTATTAACGATTATAAAACTGTTACCCACGCGCTTTAAGCTCACCCCTCCATTTTCGTCCTATCTTCATGTGAAGTGCATGTTATTTAGTAACCAAGATTCGAGGCATCACTCTACCTTTGAAATGTTTTCGTATTTTAAGCTAATTTTGCAAAACAAGGCTTTAGTTTCATTTTGAGCAAATTATTGTTCATGTATCTTTTGTATTTTGGGATTTTGAGTTATTGATGTATTGTGGCTTGAAATGCCCATTAAACCTTTGTAAACTCTTATCTTTGATGTTAATGGAATATGATTACAATCTACTCATGACTCTCAAATTTTATACATCGCATTTTCAAGTTTTCATAGGGGTAAAAAATTGTGATCTGTCTTCTAGGGGAAAAACTGTATTGATCTAGGCTAAATTAGACAAGTTGTCTTCTGGGAAGTTGTAGTTTATCTTTCTAGCTTTCCAACGCCATATAGTATGAAATTTTTGGACATCGGAATTAAGAGATATGAGCATTATAAATGGTGACTCTATATAGGATGTATATACAGAACAACCATAGTAAGGATGAGTCATTTGAGTTGAGATTTAGGAGTCTAATACAACCAAATTGGTAATTGAAAGTTTAAGGAGTGATAACACATTAGAAAAAATGAATTTGGGAAGAATACGAGTAAAAGTGATGTTAGAATGGATGTAGGAACCATCGGAGACGCTTTGGAGAGTGTAGTTAGTGATTTAGAACTTTAGGTGATGTGAGGAATACCCTGTAGAAATCCCTTTGTCTGAGCTTTGACTGTGCTAGAGTCAACGCTCAACTTTGACTAAATCCGTCGTTTTATTCAGCTTTGACTGAATCTTTGTCTGATTCAGCTTGACTGAATCCTTCTTCTAATTTAGCTTGACTGAATCCATCCGTCTGATTTAGCTTGACTGAATCCCTCTTTTGACTACGTCTAAGTCAACGCTCAGCTTTAACTAAATCCATCGTCTGATTCAGCTTGATTGAATCCCTCCGTCTGAGTCAAAGCTCAGCTTTGACTGAATCCATCGTCTAATTCAGCTTAACTGAATCTTTCGTCTGATTCAGCTTGACTAAATTCCTTCATCTGATTCAAAGCTCAGCTTTGACCACATCTGAGTCAACGCTCATCTTTGACTGAATCCATCGTCTGATTCAGCTTGACTGAATCCTTCGTTTGATTCAGCTTTGACTGAATCTATCATTTAATTCAGCTTTGATTGAATCCCTCCATCTGAGTCAAAGCTCATCTTTGATTGCATCTGAGTCAACGCTCAGCTTTGACTGAATATATTCGTCTGATTTAGCTTGACTAAATCCTTCCGTTTGAGTCAAAGCTCAGCTTTGGCTGCGTCTGAGTCAATGCTCAGCTTTGACTGCGTCTGAGTCAACGCTCATCTTTGACGGAATCCATTGTCTGATTTAGCTTGCCTAAATCCTTGGTCTGATTCAGCTTTGACTGAATCCATTGTCAGATTCAACTTTGACTGAATCCCTCTGTTTGAGTCAAAGCTCAGCTTAAACAGAATCCATTGTCTGATTCAGCTTTGACTGAATCCATCTATCGGATTTAGCTTGACTGAATCCTTCCGTCTAAGTCAAAGCTCATCTTTGACTGCGCCTAAGTTAAAGCTCAGCTTTGATTGAATCCATCGTCTGATCCAGCTTAGAATGAATTACTTCGTCTGATCCATCTACACTGTTGGAAATTCGAGATTTTGACCCTCTAAATGGAAAAATCACTCTTTGAGGTCTGCATAAAAGTTATAGATGTAGAAGTCCTCTTTGAAACTGTTATAAGATGATCTAAATTTGATATCTCTAGTGAAAGTTTTGTCAATTGTCCCAAAACAGATTCAATAAGATTGAGAATAGGATTATGTTTGAATCTTATTGTCTGATCCATCGGTGACTTAAGCATAGAGAATGAAGAAGATAGTTAGAGAAGTTAATAGTGAGCAACCGAGAGAAATTACAAACTGAACAGTCTTATTTTTTTTTACCATAACTTCTCTAGACATCCGAATCAGATGATTGTTGATATGGAGTAAACTAGAGACATAAGGCTACAAATCATATGAAAAAGTCGATTTGTAATTTAGGTTTATGATTTCGGATGTTGGGCTCCATAAACGGGGTTTATGACCATTATAGTCTTAGGAGAAACAGTAAAATTTCTAATCTTTAATGTTAAACCTATTCATACTTCTATTGTTTTCTAAGACTGTTCTTTTGTTGATCAAGTTAATGCTACCAATTTTGATTTGACATTACAGGAAGGAGAAGAAAATAAGCTGGACTTAATTAAAGAGAGTGATGATGTTACCAATTACTAATGGATGTAGCTGTGGAAGTATTTGGAAAATTCTTAGAGATGGATCCACATGAATTGGAGGAAACTGTGGAATCAATCACTTTGAGTGACCCATCTTGAGCATGAACATTAAGGCATCCAGCTACAACATATTAAAGAAGCAACCCATTTAATTTCTATTAGTTTTTCAATTATCTGTTTGTTGTTAATTTTCTTAGTGAACCTTAACTTAGTTTGTTTTCATTGTGTGCGTAGGTCTACTCTCTCGACTCTTCCATCTATTTTCCTTATAGTTGTTCTTTATTCCTCAATGCAATACACAATGTTCCACATTAGATCAATGCAGTGATCACCCCCACATTCATATTGCATTTCTATTCCTTTCTTTGTTGCTTATCATTTTAAATTCTTTTGGTTTTAATTCATGTCCTTGGTTGTGTTAATTTTTGTCTTTTTTCTTAGACCCCTCTTTTACTTTTTTGAATCACATTTGAAATAGTGTGATGTTCAAATGTGGAGGGCGTACTATGTAACATCCCGTTACCCATGTGAGGGCTAAACTTGTGAATTTATGAGAATTTATGAGAAATTAGGAAAATGCACATCATGCGTGAATTAATTGTGACATGCACATTTTTGCACATTTATATGATTGTACATGCATTCATGACATTTTCTGGGTACAATTGAGTTGTTAAATATGATTAAAATGTGTTTAGGCAATTTCGGATTTAATTATGATATTTTGGAATTTTAGTAAATTTTGTGAAAAATATTGATTTATTGGCCAATTATGGGGTGACATGTGGCAACTTATAATTGGGATAAGTGGCAATATTAGGCAGAAGGCAAGTGGCTTATTAAGTGTGACAAATGGCTTAGGTTAGAGAAGACACGTGTGAGGCATGCATGTTACCCGAGTATGAGTTTGAGTTTGAGTTTTGCATGTGTTCTCGGTGAAGAAGCTTGACATCCGAAGGAGATTTGTGGGACTTTTGGCTGATATAATCTGTTTTTTTGCTGGATTTCGTAGCAGATTCAAGTAAGTTGTGTGTAATTGAGTTTTGTTGTTGTAAATCATGTTGGTTAGTGGATAGGAACGCATGTATGTGAGGCTAGAAAAGTTGGTTTCGGTGTTGAATAGAGTAGATGATCAATTGAGAGTAGGAAATTGTTAATATAATGTTTCTTGAACTCTAGATTGGAAGTTTTGTAAATATTATGTTAAGGTTTTGAGAAAAGTTGAAAGGGGTAAATGCAGGTTTTCTGTCTATGTTCATCCGGAGAAGTGTAGTTGAGGTTTAACTGTGAATTCTGGATTTTTGAGTTGCATGTGAGTGATTGAGTTATAAACGAATTAGAACAATGGTTTTAAGTATATCTGTGTTAATTGAGAGGAGAATGAACTTGAGGAAATGTAGAAAAAATGAAAATGTGAATCGGGGAAGACGAGTTCAGAACTAGACGTCGCGACCAATTTTATTTTGTACGTCGCGACGTGTGGTTGACCTATTGAGCTCGTCGCGACCAATTTCCTTGTGTACATCGCGACGTGTGATAACCTTTAAGCTCGTCGCGACTTAGCCCCTTTTGTACGCCGCGACGTCTAACTAGCTTTCGAGCTCGTCGCAACGTCACTTCTTGTCCACGTTGCGGCGAGTACCCTTCTTTGACAGTCCGAGTATACTTTTGTATTTTGATCATAACTTTCTCAGTAGCTATCCGAATTAGGTGATTTTTTATTCGGTGTAAATTAGAGACATAAGGCTATAACTGTCATGAAGAAATGGAGTTTTAATTTTGTCTCTAAGGTTTTCAATATTTGATTGGAATTTGAGTTAAGAACTTTGTTGAAGCTTATGAACCGTATAGAATATTTTTGTGAATATCTTTTAGTATACAGGTCAAAATTAAATGAATTTGGTGTCTTTGGAAAGTCAAGATTTGGGAGAATAACTTTACAGAAGGAAGATCTGCCTAAATTGGTTGTTTACCTTATCAGATTTAGCTGGGAAAGTGACCCGATTATGTATTATAGGAAAAATATGAAGTGGTCAATGAAGTTATGCAAGTGTTTGTCATTTTTTGGCTAAATCCAATTGTAAATATACATGGTATTAATGAGGGCTTTGATTTCTAAATGATTTTTGATAAGGATCGCATTATTGTACCCCAAAATTTTCATTGAACATGCATTGTGCATACATTCTATACATTGATGTGTATGAAAGAACCATTTGTGTAATTATAGAAAAATGTGATATTTATGAATATGTTTTGTATATTTTAGAGGAGCACATCGGATGCCAGTCGGATATTGCCAGACCATCCAGGCAATAGCTTATTGGAGCGTACTGTAAGTCAACCTAGATGATTTCCTAGGATTGATTTGATTAGTTCTGTTATCTTCCAATATTATAAAACTGTTTGCGATTTGTCTATGAATTCTGGACTTAAATTGTCCGAGGAGATCAATATTCGGGAGTGTATTGGAAGTTCTTTGAATATGACTTTGAGTGCTATGAAATTCTGAATGTTATGTGAATTCTCAACGAATGTTGAATGCCGGACTTAGGTCCGATGATTATGAGTTTCTGATAGAATATCATATGTGAATTCTCAACGAATGTTGAATGCCGGACTTAGGTCCGATGATTATGAGTTTCTGATTGGATATCATATGTGATTGTCTGATATGGCATAATCAGCATTTGATGCATTTCATAAAATGCATGCTCAGATAAAGGCGTTGTGACTTGAGTAGCCAGTATGAAGCGCTTCCACATAGAGCTTTGCTCCGTGATATATGTTTTGCACGTAGAGCGTTGCTCCATGATATATGTGTGTGCACGTAGAGCTATACTCCGTGATTTTGTTCTGATTGAGCCTTATTGGCCCGTATTTGTATAAGTATGTGATAGACACTCAATCACAACAATAAGAACGAATGTGAGTCTCATGCATATAGCATTCATATAAGGTTGAAATTCATAAATGATTTGCAAAGCTGTAATGAGTGACCATATGTTATGCCATGTTATGTGAGTATCTGAAAAACAGTTATATGTCCTGAATGAATATCTGTGATATATGTGATGTGTGTATGTAATTCGGTGAATTCATCAATGGTGGTTCACTCATTGAGTTTACAAAACTCATCAAAAATTGCAATGTGACTTTTTAGGTTCTGAGGAATTATTCAATTAGGCTAAATAGAGTATAGCCATCGAGGTCTGATATAGATTAAGGGTCGAGATCAGCTTGCACCTACATATGTCTTCGGCGATTTTATTTTTGAATTATGTTCCGCAAAAATTGTACAAAGTTTATGTAAATGATTTGGTAATAAAATGACTTTATGATTTCAAGTGTTTTGTATCTGAAATGGACCCAAGTTATTGATGATTACTAATGTTTGTAATAACTATAACTTGTAAATGGAAATTTTTTTAAATGACATAGGCTCGATTTGATTAGTGATTTCCGCTTATGTGTACCTTGTTTTAAAAAAACAAAAGTTTTGTAATAAATTTTGACTGAATAATCGTTCTAGTATGTCACCCTTGCGGGGTACGTACTCGGATATCACCATGGTTATTGGGTACCTATCTTGCAAGAGTGGAGTGCTACATATATAGACTCAAAAAAGCCCCTTGCTTACTATGTGTCAAAAGTTATTTTTGTACTAAAAATATTCAAAGTGAATGTCATACCTTATGGTATGATAGTTTTTACTTTTATCATATAAACAATTATCTATCATATGATGTTATATTTTATATTATAACAGGCATAAGAATGTGAATATAAGGAGGTTATCCATCGTTCAAAGAAAATGAAGGTATGCATTTGATTAATTTGTTGTATAATTTAAATAATAATTTTTTAAATATAAAGATAGTGAGTACAAAAGTATTGTCGATTTTAACTAAGATAAAGATTAAAGAGTAATTGTAAGTGGCGGTGTATCGTTCAACAAAATATGTAAATTTAAGTAAACTTTTCCAAAATTAAGAATTAGAAAAAGTAATCTCTAAAAAGGATACTGTTATTAGTTGATTTTGTTAATAGGCTATGCATCATACTTCAAAACAAGGATTCGCTATTTACTAGTAATTTTCAAAACTTCATTTATTTCTGCCATACTTATATTCAAGTTTCGTAGTTATATATCATATAAATATATTAGCATTAATATTTATAGTTCCCTTAAATTAGGAATACAATATGCAATTACCCTTGAATTAGAAGTGGAATATGCAATTATGTTACATAGCTTTTGTGTTATAGCAGACTTGAGAATATCATACTGTATTGACCCAAAAATGATGTGTTATTCTACAATACCATATTGGTACATAATATCCAAATACTAGTATGATATTGGGCCCAATTGCAAAATAAAAAAGCAGGATTTAAATGCAAAAAATACCGTCAACAGTATAACCTTCCTAATCCTAGCAATTTCCCTTTTTCTCTGCCTTACTCACTACCTCACTGCTACCCTCTCCCTCTCTTCTTTCTCGCTAACATCATCGCTCCAACTCCTCCCATTGCACACTGACTCAATCACTCCTGGCTCAGCCATATTTTGCTGAGGTTGAACGTCGTTATTTTGATCCATGGTCCGTGCGATTCTGGCTGTGAGATACCTGTAAAACAGATAACGGCAGGCCGGGAGTTGATTCCCGGGAGGCCCCTCCGACGCTCAAGTCAGTATTTGTGAGAGGTTTTGGTAGATGAGAAGATGG
>JANIHZ010000209.1:65290549-65311766 GCA_027478365.1 Erythroxylum rufum | reverse complement strand
TTATAATCAAATAAATTAAATAAATGATATGACGTGTGCATACCGTATCCTGAGTCTGAATCAACCGACTAAGCAGCCTCAATTTTATCGCCGAGTCTTCGCTTCCGAATATATACCACGCACCAGGTGCCTTCTCTATCTGTCCGTGCTACCATTTTCTTCCGGAGCCCTCATTACGTGCACTATCTACTTGCTCTGTTTTGTCACCCTGTACGCGATAGACCTTGTTTGATAAATATTCCCTTTCTTGCAGAGCCCCAAGGGATCCCGTTTCACTGCATCGCTTAATTGCAATGTTATTGGAAAAAAATTGATTCTTTAATGGCTGGGACCGCATTTCTTGAGACTTGGGACTCCGGGTAGAGGGTTTTGGGACTAATGTCTTTGGAAACTTTGATCTCATATGCGTGTTCTGCGTAGTTTTTGTTTATTTGTTGTCGTTTGTTCGGTTATTGAATTGTATAAGAGGGTTGTTGAGGCTGTTTCTGGGACTTTTTTTGATGGATTACGCCTCTTGTTTGAAGTTCTTCACTCGTGGTGGTGTTTTCGGTGGTGGGCTTTTCATTTTTGGGCTTTTCTCGCCGGTTTTCAATTTTTTGGGGTTGTTTTTGATATTCCTTGCGGGGTTATGGTTGTCGCAGTTTACTTCGCATGGGAAGGGTTTGGTTCAGTTCTTATTTCTTGTTAGGGGAAAATCAAGGAGCTTGAGAAAGGGGTTTTGTTCAAAGAATGGTTTTGATGGAGTTTGTGATTCAAAGACTCCGCCTTGCAAATGTGGTTCGTTGATATTGTTGGGGAATCCAAAACCAAAAGTCGATGACAATTCACTAGTACACAAAGAGGTTGCTAATCCTGACGGTGATGATTCTGATGATGATTATGAAAAGGAACGTTGCGTTGAAGATGAAGAATTTGATGTAATGGCGTTGAGGAGAATGGTGAAGATTGAGAGGCTGAAGTCTATTATGGCTTATGCAGAACTTGAGAAGGAGAGAATGGCTGCTGCATCAGCAGCTGATGAGGCAATGTCAATGATTTTGCGCTTGCAGAGAGAGAAGAGCTCGTTGGAGATTGAAGCTAATCAGTATCGCAAGTTGGCAGAGCAGAAGCAAGTGTATGACCAAGAAGTGATTCAGTCACTGGAGTGGATTATAATGAAGCAGGAATCCGAGACCTATGCATTGGAGGAGAAGCTGAGGCTGTGCAAGGAAAAGCTCAAGGAATGTATGAAGGAGGAAATAGTCCAATTTGAAAGTTTTGATGCTAGCTTGGGCTCCATTGACTCAACCATGGAAGATGGTATTGAAGAAATGCTAGATATTCATTCAACCATGGAAGATGATATTGAAGAAACGATAGATATTGATTCAACCATGGAAGATGGTCTTGAAGAACTGCTGAATAGTTAGGTTGACATCACATCGTTGACATGTCAAGTGTATGTAGAATCCTGAATAAATTTTCATGACAGTTGATAAAGTGATTCACTTAATTTTGAGGCAGTCTACTGGTTTTCCCTTCTGTAAATATACTTGATCAAGGAGTCCACCGGAAATGAATGTATTACAGTTGATACCTTGCAGAAGCAGTTTTTTTGTATCCAATGTTATTGGCATTAATTAATTTAAAGCAATTTGCAGTAGCTGTAAACCCTTGTTTTATACTACCGACTGACTGTTTGTTTATTTGGGTGGGTAGGGGCTGGCAGTTGGCTTGACAATGTGAATGGCGTGGTCCATTTTTACTGCCTTCCTGAGTGGGATTTAAAACTTTACATGCTGCATTACATGTTCTCATACTTCATGAGCTTGGTTTCTTGTTTAGGAGGCTTTATTTACAAATTTGAAAGATCAATGGAAGAGATTCACCAAGTCCTCGTAATACTGAGTTGAAAGCAGAATTTCGTTTCAAAACTTCCTTGGGGTATTACTTTGGGATAATGTTATTTTTTTACTGATAACTAACAATGGTGAACTGGCATCTACAATGGTTTAGTTGTCACATTTAGTTGTTATCTACATGAAATTCTTCAAGGAATCCAAAATTTCTTGCCTCCTATTGAAAACTCATTTAACACAAATTTTGTTGTGAGCAAGTTGCTCCATTTCTGCAGTTCTATATTAAAGCATGGGAGATTTGAGTTATTAGATTAGATGAGATGTTATTGGATGCAACAAATACTGTGTGTTAGGACTGATGTGGGTGAGGATAATTTAGAAAAGGGGGAGAATAACAAAGAAGGGTATAAGCCTCGGATTTGGAGAGTATACTCGAGAAGAAAGAAAGAAGGTGTAGAGGGGAGTTATTATGGGCTGAGTTGGCAAAACAGAATGTTTTGGGACTAGGTGGTTTTTAGGGTGGGAGGTTGGTGAAAGAGAAGTCATTGTAGGCAGAAAGGAGATTGTTCTTTCCGAGGAGCATTCAGCTCGGGGGGTGTTTCTTAGAATCACCACTCTATCAGCAATATATAGACTTTTTCATTCAGTAATACAGACTTACTCTAGTGCTAAAAACTAGAGTTCTATCACTGTGCAATTATACATTATGAACGTAGGTCCTGGTTTTCTTGTGAAAGGAGCTCACATTCATCTGGTTGTACTCTTGAATTTTTGTCTTGCTTCAATTCTTTCCCTGAAATCACTAAACAGAACAAGAAGCGAATATTTAACATTTAGCAAGTGTGTACAACTTGTTTCTTTTGTCTTTTTTAGCTGTTTTGTTTATGCTATACCATTTGCCTCGTCTTTTTAAATGGTTTAAGCATTGTTTTGCTCATCAGTACTTGGGAGAACTTCTTTAGGAGAATAATTTGCGCGTGTAACTTATTCTATGTTGGGAGATCTACTGGACAGATCGTTTTTAGTAACTTGTAATTCGTTGGAACTCATTCCTGGCTGTTAGTTCTCCAGAATATCTCCAAGACCAAGAATTGCATTAAATTGCGTAGAATCACATCAAATTTTGAGCCTTGTATCGTCCAGCTGGAAAATA
Source organism: Erythroxylum rufum (assembly GCA_027478365.1). Classification (NCBI taxonomy): domain Eukaryota; kingdom Viridiplantae; phylum Streptophyta; class Magnoliopsida; order Malpighiales; family Erythroxylaceae; genus Erythroxylum; species Erythroxylum rufum. The sequence continues at coordinate 65,308,775 of JANIHZ010000209.1, read as the reverse complement.
TCAACTTGAAAATGCAGTGATACTACTTGGCAATAGACTACTTCCTACGGATGAATCTTTTGTATGCATTATTCATTTTCTCCTTTTGAATGAAGGCAATATTCAAGACATTGCAGGCTTTGTATACAACTTTGTACAAAAAAAGCTTCAGAAAATGTATGCACAATTAGCCATTGTTATTCTGTTGATTGATATAAATTTTCTTTCAAAGCATGATTAGGTTGTTGGAAAATAATCTTCCAATTGAAGCCTATGGAAATTCCAGTTTACACATCTCATTAAGGAAACCCAGTCTTGCTTTACCTTCAAGGGGAGTACAAGGCATTATGCTTTGAACTTGCAGAAAGGCAATAGCTTTCAAATGCTCGCCTAACATTTCTTGTTTTCTACCTTATCGTTTATTTCTATAGACTTAAAAGAGAAAGAAGTATGAGCACTACAAACCCTTCAACTAAATGTAGTTGCAAGAATATCTTGTTTTACCCCCACGAAGTTTTTCTTTGTTAATTTACTTCTTGCCTTCTGTTCTTGTATATAGAACTCGAATGATAGATCATTTACATGTTTTTTTTTTCAACTTTACATTTAGGCTCTATTTGGTATTATAAACTCCAATTTCAACTTGTACCAAACTTATATTAATTTGATAAAACTAAAATTTGAAAAATTCACATTATTATGTTTAAGTTCCTTACAATTAATTGTAGATTTGGATTCCAATTTTGTGCGAGTGAAATTGGCACACAATGTCAACTATCAATTTCAAAATAATTTGTTGTGCTTGTTCATCAATAAAGTCAAAGTCAACATACCCAGTATAAAAGGCTTCTTACTTTGCGAGGGTTTAGGAAGGGTCATCAATGTACGCAACATTCTCCTTGTATTTTGACAAAGAGGCCCTCCCTCGTACTTGTTCATCAATGCATTTATGTTGTTCATAGTATAAGTTATTTGCCTTAATAAAAATTTGGAAAGTTTATAAAACTCGTAAATATAGCTTATTATTGAGTGGATACAAACCTTGCATCAAATTCTTCAGGTGAAATTCGTTTTAGTTTCCTCCTTTGCATTTAGTTTGGAGATGGGATCCTTTGTCTAATCTTACTCTGTCTAATCGAAAAACATTGTCGTTTCTGCTTAAATTTTACAAACTTTGTTAATCTTCCAAAATTGGTGGTTTATAAGCCAAACCGACCCCAGTCGACGTCCTCCTCGTCTTCATCTTCATTCTCACAAAATCAATAATTTTCGGAAATTCTCCTTCATTTCAACACTAAAGAAGCCCAGATTCTTCACTTTCACTTATCTTCAAATCCCTAGAAGACCATCGTCAATTGGAACTCCTCTCACCAGCTCGCATCTCTCCGCCCACTTTCTACACCTTGCAATACCCAGATTCCCAAATCTCAACTACTTCAAAGTATGCGACTTTTACGGACGAGTCCATTATTGAGCTAATTTCCTCACAAACGAGTCCATTATTTAACTAAACAACTTGAGTGATGAATATATTATGTGATATTGCCTTTTGTCATTCTATCACAGAAGAAGGGATCAGAGAATGATGGAGAAAATGCAGGAATATCTGAGGATAAAGAATATTGATTTAAACTTTGAAATTCCTAAATTGGAGATATTGTAAGAAAAGGGAATAGGAATGGACGATGAAGTATTGATTGAGATTTCAAAAAAATGCCCTAGATTGATGCAACTGGACTTGGAGGGTTGCCTAAATGTGACAACAAGAAGGGTGACTTAGACGACGCAAAATTGTAGGAGATTAAGAGATATAAGTTTGAAATAGTGTGATAATGTGAAATTTGATATTATAAATTTCTTAGTGTTCTCAAGGCCGTCACTGAGAAAAAATAGTCCCTCCATGTAGATTTTCTCCATATCATAACCAAGTAACATTCTTCTTGCGACATGGATGTTTACTTTGCCAAGGGTAGCTTTTAGAGCTTCGAAGTGTATTTGACTGAATTCTTTATGAAGTTCAATTGTAATCTCTTGAATTGATAATATAGTGTAGCTTTTTCCTTTTTCTTTTCAATATCATCTGTTGTCCCCACAAACTCGTTTTATATAAACGTGTTAATCTTTCATGAACAACTATCATTCTTCTTCATTCTTCCTGAGTTTGTTTGACCAATTCCATGGACTCTTTATAGTGTTCCCAAATACTGCCTCTCTATGCAGTTACCACTATTGATCTAAAACCAATTCAAAATTACCATCTTGAAGTTTTTGAGAGGTATCTCAACTTGTACTTGCACAGTGGTGCAAGTTAAGTCACGATGTGACTTTCTTGCATGGCCATGCAAGTTAAGTCACAATGTGACTTTCTTGCACGACCATGTAAGAATTTCTTCAGGTGAATATTGTTTGAGTTTCCTCCTTTGCACTTAGTTTAGAGATGAGATCCTCTGTCTAATCTTACTCTGTCTAATTAAAAAAACGTTATCGTTTTTGCTTAAATTTTACAAACTTTGTTAATCTTCCGGAATTGGTGGCTTATAAGCCCCCCAGTCGATGTCCTCCTCGTCTTAATCTTCATTCTTATAAAACCAATAATGTTCGAAAATTCTCCTTCTTTTCAACACTAAAGAAGCCCAGATTCCTTCACTTTCATTGATCTTTAAATCCCTAGAAGACCATCGTCAATTGGAACCCCTCTCACTGTCTCACCTCTCTCCGCCCCCTTCCTATACCTTGTAATACCTAGATTACCAAATCTCAACTACATCAAAGTGTGCGACTTTTACGGACGAGACCATTATTGAGCTAATTTCCTCATAAACGAGTCTATTATTGAGCTAAACAACTTGAGTGATGAATATATTATTTGATATTGCCGTCTATCATTCTATAACAGAAGAAGGGATTAGAGAATGACAGAGAAAATGTAGGAATGTCTGAGGATAAAGAATATTGATTTAAACTTTGAAATTCCTAAATTGGAGATATTGCAAGAAAAGGGAATAGGAATGGACGATGAAGCATTGATAGAGATTTCAAAAAAATGCCCTAGATTGATGCAACTAGACTTGGAGGGTTACCTAAATGTGACAACAAGAGGGGTGACTTAGGCGGCACAAAACTGTAGGAGATTAAGAGATATAAGTTTGAAATAGTGTGATAATGTGAAATTTGATATTATAAATTTCTTGATGTTCTTAAGGCCGTCAATGAGAAAGTTAGTCCCTCCATATGGATTTTCTCCATATCATAACCAAGTAACATTCTTCTTGTGACATGGATGTTTACTTTGCCAAGGGTCTTTTGGAGCTTTGGAGTGTACTTGGTTGAATTCTTTATGAAGTTCAATTGTAATCTCTTGAATTGATAATATAGTGTAGCTTTTTCCTTTTTCTTTACAATATCATTTGTTGTCTCCACAAACTTGCTTTATATAAACGTGTATACTCTTTCATGAACAACTATCATTCTTCTTCATTCTTCCCAAGTTTGTTTGATCAATTCCATGGAATCTTTATGGTGTTCCCAAATACTACCTCTCTATGTAGTCACCACTATTGATCCAAAGCCAATTCAAAATTACCATCTTGAAGTTTTTGTGAGGTATCTCAATTTTCACTTGCACGGTCGTGCAAGTTAAATCATGATGTGACTTTTTTGCATGGTCGTGACTTGCTTACATAGCCATGGATGCAAGGATGTGACTTAACATTTTCCTAAATATTCCCCTGCCTCTAAGGCCATGCAAGTTAAGGCATGATATGACTTTCTTGTATGACCATGCAAGTTAAGTCACGGCTGTGACTTGCTTACATGGCCGTAGATGCAAGGTTGTGGCTTAACATCTTCCTAAACATTCCCCTGCCTCTAAGGACAAAGTATTATGAAATTAATATGTTGGAGGAGAGTAACAAGATTGACGAGCATCGATGTATAGACCTATGTAAAGTAGGATATAACATATTGAAAGGGTTAAATAGGCAGATGAGGGATGTATCTTTTGATTTCAAGTTATTCTTGACAATGGTAATTTACTTCAGAGGTCTATGTATCTTTTATTTAGGCATCTCCTTAATCTTCCAAAGATGGTGTGATACAATTTTGCCTTCATTTAACACATTGTGGTTGTAGCTTCAGAAATGTTGATGGGTTAAGTGTCTGGCCATATCTCTTTTGTAGGTTCACTCTGTGATTAGAGAAAATTATAGTGGTTCAGTTCACCAAGAAAAGTGAACATTCAATCTTCTCATTTTTCCAAGCAAACAGAGGCATAGTTTCGTAATTTCCCTGTGTAGAATTTGATATTACTTTAATGAATGATTTTTAATTACCTTAGAAAGGTTCTTTTCTCCATATCTTAATTTCAGCAGCCATCCACCCCTCCTTTTGCTACATTAAGAAATCAATGTGTATCTTATGCTGTCAGTATCTTATGTATAAGCACCTAGTAATGCAAATAATTTTGCAATGCATTTAGCGGATACGGATGATTCTCAAATTTGCAGGCATCTTTCAATAACATGAGTTAACGTTGATGCAAAATGTCACATGATTCATATCTATTGTTTGCCTTACTCAGAAGATTAATAATTTTATAAGTCAATACTAATTAACTTTAATGATTAACATTAAATAAGGTGAACTACTCTATGGAAAACAACTTCAACTCCAATAATTCAAGTTATTTAATATTGCTGCTGTTGTGCGAAAGCTAACTTAAAATCATCAACTATCATCATATTAGTATTGAATAACCCTTCAGGTACATATAATTACCTATTAACCACGTAACTTTGTACTTGGACAATCTCATATTGATATGTCAATCATGAATCAAGATAAGTTTAATGCATAAATCAATTCAGAGTTGAAGAAAAACAGCTTATTCTCATTCATATTAAGATTTTGAGACAACAGAAGTATATATCAAACCAAGTATGAGTTTAGTAGTAACATTCTAAATGAACGTAAAATTTATTTATTCTTACGCTTTAATGAATTTTTTGTAGTCAATTTTTATTAAGGGAAAAGATAGCTTCAAGTATAAAAGATTTTAAATGAAAGCTCAGAACCAAAGTTTGGGGACCCTAAAGCCAAGGATGCATAAAACTCTGAAACCCATAAGCAAGAAACATAAATTTAACCCAAAAGGGCATTGCTTAGTAAGAAAGTATAGTAGAGTTGATTTGTAAAATGAAGATATTCATCACCTTAAGCTGTGTTTATTAGCCAAAATTGATTCTTTGTGCCAACGGTAATTCACTCCCATAATTGATTTTACTGCAAAAAAGATCAACCAAGAAATTCAGAATTAAAATGGCTACATCAACAAACGAATATTTCTCTTTACAGACCAGAGATTCGAGAGATAGAAATGTCAGAATATATGCAAATCCACCAATGAAGCTAAATAGATGTAAAAATCGTCTTTACTAGGTGGAGCATCATATGTATTGATTCTTAGCCTTTTCACCTCTAAAAACACCACCAATTTCAGCACCATTTGTTGGAATATTTACATTTACAATTCCACAATCACTTCTATATGGTCTGTGTTATGTGTAACCATGTAAGCTCTTGACCGAAAAAACAGTAGAGTATAAGGAAGACAAATTCATAATATGACAAAAGAAAGTTCCAATCTTGGGTAATATCATACATTCAAGGCTATTAAACATTTGAAAAGCAAGTAATGTACTTCATACAAGTTAGTGGCACTTACCCAACCTACTTAAAGATAACTTCAGGATTGCGGATGAAGATAGAGCTGCTTAATCCTTGAGGGATTGAATTGTTTATTTCAATAGCTTCTTGTAAAGTCTAGAGAAGAGTCTTGTTTTTAGGAGTTAGGTCAACTGCAAAATAGATAAACAAAAGAAATTATGTAACCCAGAGCTATATGGCAATAACAATTTTCTTTTAAGCCATCACATAATTCAAGCCTATAAGGCAACCATGATACTCTTTTTAAGCTATCAACAACAAAAACTTGTTCATATAATCATCCCAACCAAACAAAATGTTCCTATAGAATGACCAACCTGAAATTTCATCACGTAAAGAACAGGAACAAATAGCTCTTCCTTCATAACATCTGCTTTAAAAGAAATCTTAAATATAGTGGGTTGCATATAATTCCCCTCGGACTTTATAGCTGAGCCACCTGTTAGGATCTTACCTCTCTGCAAAATATTAGTGAAAACTAATTGTTGAATAACTTTAGGAAATACACTCCTAGCCCAAAAAAATCATTCAACAAACATGCAGCCATGATTGGAAATCCTAACTATGCAACTAAAACAACTTTATGACTTTACAACTAAAAAAAATTATAGGGTTATGGAAGAAGAAATCTCTTAGCCATTTCGAATGTATCTTGCTCAAAATCTTGACCTTTTCATTTCAATACCATCTACAATCTTAACATAGACATAAATCCATTTTATATAATTTAGAGAAAGATATCCCAAGCTGACCATACCTGAGACTTGACGATCTCAATTCCCTTCTCAATTTTTTTTCTGGATTTAGAAGTATGTAGTAGCCTAAGCAAGGTACCTTTCTCCAATGGATCCCTAACTTTAACTTGTTTGTATACATCAAGTAATTGATCAATAAAATTATCATATATACTTCCCATTCATGGCTGTGACTAGGAAGCGTGACTCCCCAAACCCTTTAAAAGGGAGTCACACCTTTTAAATAAACCACCTCCCTGTTTATCTTTGTCTTTCCCTTTTCCTTGTTTCCATATCTCATTTGGTGTTAAAATTTGTCTTCTCTACTTGCAGTCATCACTCCTCAACTAGTCTCCACCTGTAGCCACCACGTAGCCACATTGCACTACCCTTGTATGTAGCCACTACCCTTCTCACTCGACTCTCTGCTCTTTACCCCAACCACGAACGCACGCCTCACCGACACACCCCTCGTTAACACATGCTCGTGCGCCGCTCTTCACCCAAACCACCACCATGCACACCCTCGCACTGCATACGTGCACACCCATGCTGCACCGCATGCCCTCATACTCTCTCGAATCGCACTGCATATGTGCACACCCATACTTCCAATCCTTAGCCAGCGCACAACCGTGTTGCCTTTGTCACCGCTCCACTCAACGCCGCACGCTCGTGTGTCACCCCCCTTAGTACAACGCACGCTCGTGCGTCCACCACACCAACCTAGTAGGAGAACAAACGTTGCCTATACCGATGCAGCCAGATATGCCTCCAAGAATGAAACAACCCAGAGTTCCCTTCTTTCCACTACAAGAGCTGAATTCAGGTATCCCGTGTCTCAACTTTCAAACTAGAGAACAACAACAAAGTTATGCATTTATTAAGGATCGTTTAATTATTCCAAATAGATTTTTAGATTCTCAAGCACTTATTGAATTAGAAATATTTGATTGAGTCCATGAGTTACTGTGAAATATAAGTTGTGAACAATTTTTTTAAATTAGGAAAAGTTCATATGTGGAATTAACATTAGAGTTTCTGACCACTTTAGAATTAGTTTGTGAAACTAATGCTAAGGACACTACGGGGAGTCCTAAATTTCGATTAATGAATGCATATCATATGATCAGTTTAGAAGTACTTAATTGCTATTTTTGGCTTTCCAAATTGTGATTTCTATGAATATCCTGATGATTTTGTGGCTAGCAACTTTTGGTCTTAAGTGACCAATTCTAGGAAAGTGATTTCCCCCAATCGGTTTAAACCATTTGCCATCATAGACCATTCCTTTTGTTATCTCCTTCGATTTTTAAATTTTACGCTATTCGGTAGAGGAGATAACAATAAGGCAACTTCTAAAATTTAATTATTTATTTTGTGGTGTATGGTACATGCTAGGCCTTTTAATGTCGATAGTTGGTTAAGTCTACATTTAAATAAAGTGGGTCAACCTAGTGCAGGTAAAATAGTAGTTGGGGCATTTGTGACCCAAATTACAGAACATTCTAGCTTGCTAACCGAGAGAACACCCCATGTAGCTAGTTTCGGGCAACTCGACTCTCGACTTGAAATCTTGGGTGTCGATGAAGGTTATCAAGCAGCAAGGCAATTGCTATGTTTTTATCCATGATGAAATAAGGGAAGCTTTGAGCAACAAGCGAGCTCGAGTTTCGAAAATGGAAGATGCATAAGAAGATGATGTTCCGCTGCTAGAAGAAATGCATCAAACTTCTTCAACTACTTCTATGGAGTATCAATCACTACTAAATCAATTGATAGCATTTGAACGGCAAACAAATAACTGACTCTACCACATTGAAGCTAGCATGGCAGAGATCTAAACCTTCATGGCCAATTTGAATGCTTGCTTCAGACAACCTCCACCCCCATGTTAGTATCGTGTTTCTATCCTTTCCCTTTTTATTGGTTATTGTTTTAATTTCTTTTCGTTTTCATCTTTGTCCTTAACTTTGTTCTTTTGCCTCTTAGATCCATCTTTCATTTTCTTATCACATTAATATTCAAGTGTCGCTGGAGTATTAGTTTAACAAAAAGAAAAAAATGATTATTTGTGTCTTGTGTGTTTGTTTTCCCATTTAGTAGTTAGAGATGTATGATTATTAAATGAACTCAATCTAGATTAGAAATGCATAATATGAGTGAATGAGTATACTTGCATGCTTAGACTAATTAACTTGGATTTCGGTTAAAAGCACATTAGCTTGTTGTGATAGATGAATGACACCTTTCATTTGGTAAGATTTTGAGCCTTTTTGAAATATTAAAGACTAAATTCTGTAATTCTTTATTGAGAGTGTTCTTTTATGATTAAGGAACTCTAGAATACTAGTTGAGATTACACAATCTTATGTAAATGTTGAAATGATAAAGGCAATTAAGATTTACCCCTTTTGCTTAAAAGGCCACCATGATGTTACCTTTAGTGAACCCCCTTTGAGCTTAACATGAAACATATTCTTTCTTTAAACCCAAATATGAGCCTTGACCTTGATTATTTATCCTCTTCGTTGTACCTATCATAAGGCAAGTTGAGCATTTGAATGTGTGTAATTGGGTTTAGGGAATAAGTGTGGGGGAATCATAACATATAGTTGGCTATTGCATTAGGAATGGGTATGGTTGTGGAGATTTTTACTTCTCCTTTATATTTCTCTTCTCTTGATTTCCTTGTTTTAAGTTCACAAATGAAAAATTAATTAATAAACATTTTAATAAAAATTTTAATATTGTTAAGTGAGAGGAAAGAATTGAGTGTTTTATGGTCATTGTTTTGTATTATTTTAAATGCTCAATTTGTGTTGTAGTTTTAAACTATAATTTTCCTTTTTCTTACCCTTAGCTCGACTCCATTACAACCTAAATAAAGACCTTCATATTGATGCTTGTGTTTGATATGAATGCTGGAGATTGGGTTAGTAAGCAAGCTTATGGTAGATGCCTTACATGAAATGAACGATGAGGGGATACATATCCCACCTTTGAATGCTTGAGAGGATGGAGAGTGGAGTGAGTATCTATTACACTTGTTTGATGGTTCTCTGAATTGAAATGCTTGTTGATTTTGGCTAAACATGCGAAGAATAGCTTGTTCATAGAGTATTATGACTTTCAGCTTCTTAGGTTGTGTTTATTAAAATGATCGTTGATATCTTTGACTATTATTTGGAAAAACTGTTGTTTCCATTATTTGCTTTTATAGTCTAGTGTTCTTTATTTTGCTTGAGTAAAAGTGGGGGAATTGTTGTGTTTAATTTATTTTGATTGTACTTATTTTCATAAGCTGAAATTGGTTGCCATTTGAATAAATATGAATTAAGTGAAATTAGCATGGATGTTGCATGAATGTTAATTGGATTAATTTGTGAATGTGGCGTTAAATTAAACAAGAAGAATTGTGCAGTTCATATTTTGACCATGTCACAGTTTCGTTACTTAAACCACTTCACTGGTCATGACTTGCATGCACGGTGACTTGCATATGTGGCCATGCAAGTTAAGTCACAGTCGTGACTTGTATGCACGGCGTGCAAGTTAAGTCACCGTTGTGACTTACATAAAGAAAACAAAATTTTTCATTTAACCCTTAAAATCCAAGAATACTAATAAACACAATAACATATAACCTGTTGTTTTCTTAACATTCTGCAATAAATGAATGACCTTGCACTAAATGAATGACTTTCTCCCTATGCTCCTGAACAATAAGATTCGCAGTTTGAGATAACATTGCATCAAAATTTGACTCCTCTTTTACTAATACAAACTTTTTACCAAGGCATGGAAGAGAACAACCACAGTTATCATTGCAAATACCAACTCCTAAATTGTTAAAACCAAACGTTTTTTGTAACATTGATATGAAATGTAATTATTAATAAAATGTAACATTAACATGAAATATAATAATTGAAATTAAGAAAAAACGTAAAAATAGTACTATAAGTAAATCAGTCATACACATTAAAGGTGGGATAATAGCAATAAAACTTTGTTTACTTGTTTTTGCATCAATGGCCTAAAATGACAAATCATTAGAAGATTTAAAACAGATTACAAAAAGAAAATATTACAAATACTACTTGAGAATTTGTTCCAGAAAGATGATGAGTGTAAATCGTGTTATCCATAGAAATACCAAGTGGTCGAATTTGGTTTGTGTCATAACCAAGTGGTCCAGAAATAGAAAATTGAAATCGTTAAACGATTAGTAACATATACCCAAAAGACAATATTACAAATAGTACCTGAGAATGTGGTCTAGAGTCTCCAGTGATTTGCCGATGAGTGTAAACCATACTTGTAAAATCCATCGAAACACCAGGTGGCTGTATTTGCTATATGTCATAACCAAAAAAAGGAAAATTTGTTCAAAATAAGCAAAACAAAATATACTACATTTTTAATTACTGAAAGCTAACCTGAAATTGATGTAATTTTGGATGTTGTATGGTGGACATAATACAGGTATGTTGGGAATTTTCTTCAAAATCCTGAATAGAGTATTTAAACCAAAAAATTCTTGAAATTATCATAATATAATTTGTATGCATTAAAAGGTTTGAAAACATAAAATTAGCCAAAATATAACCTGAGTATTGGAAAGGGGTATGGGTGTCGAAGCTACCATATTTGCTGAAGTCTTGCAATTTTTAACATACTTTCTTTTCCTTGAACTTTTCTTTAGGCCACCTTTCAATCTCTTACTTGACGTAGGTTTTGTCTTTATTTTGGCACCTCTAATCCTATTCCTTTCACCAAAATTAATCTCTTATTGATTGAACAAATTCATTTTAGGATTTGACCATTGGGTCAACTCTTTATCTTATGATATTAGATACATGGGTCTATACATCGATAATTTTGTCATGGGTCTATACATCGATACTCGTCAATTTGTCATATCCTACTTTACATGGGTCTATACATCGATACTCGTCAATCTTGTTCTTCTCCTCCAATATATTAATTTCAAAATACTTCTTCCTTGGAGGTAGGGGAATGTTTAGGAAGATGTTAAGTCATGCCTTATATGCACGACCGTGACTTAACTTGGACAACCGTGCAAGCAGGTGACAGTCATGACTTAGCTTACACGACCATGCAAGTAAGTCATGATTGTCATGCCTTGTATGCACGAATGTGGCTTAACTTGGATAGTCGTGCAAGTAGGTGACAGTTGTGACTTAAGCTTACACGGTCGTGCAAGTAAGTCACAGTATTGAAAGCTAAGTCACGACCGTGACTTAGATTACACGACCATGCAAGTAAGTCACAATGGTCGTGTAAGCTAAGTCACGGTTGTGCAAGCTCGTGACTCAACTTGCACGATCGTACAAGTGCAAGTTGAGATACCTCTTAAAAGCTTCAAGATGGTAATTTTGTATTGGTTTTGGATCAATAGTGGTGACTACATAGAGAGGCAGTATTTGGGAACACCATAAAGATTCCATGGAATTGATCAATCAAACTCAGGAAGAATGACAGTGGTTCATGAAAGTTGATACACGTTTATATAAAGTGAGTTTGTGGAGACAACAAATGATATTGAAAAGCAAAAGGAAAAAGCTACACTATATTATCAATTCAAAAGATTACAATTGAACTTCGTAAAGAATTCAGCCAAATACACTCCGAAGCTCCAGAAGCTACGCTTGGAAAAGTAAACATCCATGTTGCAAGAAGAATGTTACTTGGTTATAATATAGAGAGAATATTTTTCTCAATGATGGCCTTAAGAACACCAAGAAATTTATAATATCAACTTTCACATTATCACACTGTTTCAAACTTATATCTCTTAATCTCCTCAAGTTTACAATTTTGTGTTGCTTAAGTCACTGGTCTTGTTATCACATTTAAGCAACCCTCCAGGTCGAGTTGCATCTGTCTAGGGCATTTTTTTGAAATCACTGCTAATGCTTCATCATCCATTCCTAGTCCCTTTTCTTACAATATCTCCAATTTAAGAATTTCAAAGTTTAAATCAATATTCTTTATCCCCAGACATCCCTGCATTTTCTCTGTCATTCTTTGATCTCTTCTTCTATGATAGAATGGCAGAAGATAATATCATAGAATGTATTCATCACTCAAGTTGTTTAGCTCAATAATGGACTCATCTATGAGGAAATTAGCTCAATAATGGACTCGTTCGTAAAAGTCGCACAGGTTGATGTGGTTGAGATTCGAGAATCTGGGTATTACAAGGTGCAGGAAGGGGACGAAGAGAGATGAGATGGTGAGAGGGGTTCTAGTTGGTGATGGTCTTCTATGGATTTAAAGATCAGTGAAAGTGAAGGAATCTGCTCTTCTTTAGTGTTGAAAAGAAGGAGAATGTTCAAAAAATTTTGGTTTTGTGAGAGTGAAGATGAAGACGAGGAGAACATCAACTGGGATCGACTTGGCTCATAAGCCACAAATTTTGGAAGATTAAAAGAGTTTATAAAATTTAAGCAAAAATGACAACATTTTTTGGATTAGACAGAGTTAGATAGAGTAAGGTTAGACAGATGATCCCATCTCCTTAGTTTGAAGTACTACTGATGATTTTCATGAAAATAGGTAATACTAAAGCAAGCCGTGCCAATGACTAATGTGGCTCAGAGGCAATTACCTTAAAAATAAGATTGCTTCTTCTATGACCTTTACAACAGGGAAGAGAAGTTAGTGGAGCATGTAAAAGCACACAAGGTAACTACTCGAACATAACCCGATTTAGAGCTTGGTTTTTTGTTTAAGTGACCAATTACTTTATGGCTTATTCAGAACTAGCAGTCAATAGGCAATGAAACCATTGATTCAATCAAAGGGTGCAGAGCTACTTCTTAATGAAAAAAGTGTCACAGTAGCTTGTTTCTAGTTAACTTGTTAGTGCTATAATTTATCTTGTGAAGCTTGATGCTACGAAGAATCTAATTTTCTTTTGCATGCACTATCTAATTTTTGGGATTAGTAATCTTAGTTGCTAGGGATTTTTTTTCTTTTTTTGCTGGCTACATTAGACTAGGATGCTAGTTTCGTTGGATTCCTATATACTAAATGCATAAAAACTTTTCTAGGCCAAAGGTACCTTCTGTAGCTTATTCATGGTTTATCATTTATTGGCTTCTATCAAGTAGGCGTAAATGTTTCCATCTTTGTTCAGTTTCCATTCTCATCTATTATTGGTCTAAAGCCATCATTTCATTTTTAGGAGATCAGAATTTGATATTATCACGGGTGTGTCTTTGTGGCTTTCTCTACTTACATGAGCTAGAGAAATCAATGGTTACAGTTAAAAAGATGTAGATTTTATAATGGATTAAGTAAGGTTCTGATTCATAATTTTGATGACAATAAAATATATTTTTATTTTTATTTTTAACGTTAGTGATATTAATAAATTAATATGTGAAATATTTGGTTCAATAAAAGAGTAAAGTGAGTAAAGCAATTAATTGAATAAAATAGCAATCAAAGGATGGAGAAAATAAATAAAGTGAAGTTCATATATAGTTGAAGTGAAAAATTGTGAACAAGAAGGAATTAAGTACATCAAAATTTAAGCAAATCATTGTAATTTTTCTTTTAAACTTATCTTGGCCATTTTGTTAAAATAGACAATTAATCATGTAAACTGTGAGTTTGTGACTACATTGGTGGATTGATTTACATAATGCCCACTAATGCAATTGTTGCTAATTGTTGTAACTACTACTTTTTTTTGTTTCCAATGACTATTTTTAGTTTTTTAAATATAAATAAACCGCATATGAGTTATTAAAAGAATTTTGGGTATAGTTGATAATTGTTAAGAGTCTTGAAAGGCTAGAGGGTGCATGTGTGTTTTTATATAACACATATTGGATCTTTGTTCTTTGATATGAGCAAGAAGATGAGTTTTTAAGTCGTATAACCATTGTAATTGGAGAAATTCCTTAAGATACACTTTATGCAAGTTTCTCTTGACCTTGAACAATATTTACAAAGGGTTGCTCTTTGGTTGTGGTAAAACAAGAAAACTGCAGGATTCCTCTTCACCTATGGAAAATAAGATGTTATATAAAGGGTTGTTCTTCATCCATTGAAGGAAGAAGATAGTGAATTTCCAAGCGAAACTTAAAGAGTGGACATAAGCTAAAGATTGTTTGGTCGGACCACTATAAATTGATTTTGTCTCTTGTTCCCTATTCTCTTTCAATTACTATTATGAATTCTTTGTGATTATCATATATCAATTTGTCATGTTCATTCATAATATGCAATTTATTCATTAGTTTAGAAATAACATAAAAAGTGAACATATATTTCATCCATTCTCATGTGTCATCCAGAGACCAATAATTAGTATTATAGATGATCCCACCTATTGCATTTATATTTTTAGTGAAATTTAAGCAAAGATAATTATGAAAAATTCAAATCTTTTTCTTTGAAGTTGATAATTACATGTATAGGAAAACTTGGATGAAAAACTTTATTTTAGCAGAAGGAGTTGATCTTTAAGAAATTGCAGATAATGGTCCTTATTTTCCAATAAGAACAATATTTTTAGATAAAATGGAGACTAAGGTACCAAAGAATAAAAGTGAATGGAGTTATAATGATAAGAGACTCATTGCAGTAAATTGCAAAGTGGTGCATATTTGTTTTGTACTCTTGATATAAATGAATTCAATAGGGTATCTATATATTAGACCACCAATAAGATATGTCACGTTTGAAATCACATATAAGGGCATCACTCAAGTAAAAGAGATCAAAGTGAGCATATTAGTGAATCAATATAAGCTATTTCATATAGAGAAAAAAGAGTCAATTTCTAATAGTTTTACTTGCAACATTTGTATCATTAATGCTTTGAAAAAATCTTAGTAAAAGTTATACTAATCTACATTAGTGAGAATTTTACTTAGGTCTTTACCAGAGGAAATATTTGAGCATTTTGTCATTGAAAGAGCTATTTAAATCACGCCTCACCTACAAGATGTGGATGAATGAATTGTAAGAATAAGAAGTAGGTCCAACAAAAAGAGAAGTGGTGTTTAAATTATCCAAAGATGAGAAAATTGATTATAAGGAGATCTCCACAAGTAAGGGTGATGAGGATGATATAACTTTATCATAAAGAAATTTAAGAAGTTCTTAAAGAAGAAGAGAAATAAATAATTTAAGTAGAAGAAAAAAAACTTGAGGCCACATGGGATCACACTACTAGTTCAAAGAGTAAGGAATCCTAAATATGGTGACAAATATCTACTTTATAACTAATAATCATGAAGTACCCTCTTCTTCAAATTCTTATGATGATAGTGATGTTGATCTTTTATATGATGAGTTAGATGAGTGTTTAAAGGTCAAGAGCATGAAAAGAAAGATATTATCTTCCAAGTATAAAGAGGTTAAAATTTTCTTAGATCCATATATGATTGAGATGAGAAATTAAAATATGATATGTATAGAATCATAAAACCTAAGGGTATGACTGTATGTATAGCATCTAGGAAGTGAAAAATTGAATAGCATGTTTATAGCCTAAAAAATTCTAATGATAAGCATAAATTTGGTTTCATTTATAGAAGTGTGCCATTCAATATCAAGAGAATTTTTTTAAGGAGTAAGCATTTATATGATGAGCCTATGCTTAAATCATTACATAAGCATGTTGCATCTTCTAAATGTGTATAAAAATCACATGCTCATTGATTATCCTATAGGCTCCAAGAAAACAAAAATTTTATGTATTTATGTTTTGGTCATATTTCTAAAACTAGAAGGCATAACATTAAGATAGAAATAGACACAATTTTTATGTAGAGTCATCTCAAAAGAAGATACAACATCATTCTTATTATATATGTTTCTTTATTACTAAATTATGATGAAATAAAGTCACAATCATCATAGGTCTTATTATAAGCATAAAGGTAAAATACTTGCTCCCATTCAATATAGGCTTTATAAGAGACAAAGATGCATGATTTTTTTCCAAAATCACTATAGGTCATCATTTTATGAAAAGAACATGTTATAAGCTAAATCATTTGTTAGACCTCAGTATCATATAAGAAGAACTTCTATCTCCCACGTATCCAAAAGAGAGTATTGTATTACCCACATCATTCATTAAGACCAAAAATGCATATATCCTCTACTCTTATAGGTCTTTCTCAAATGAGACTCACTTTCAATTCCTGTATGTTGTTTGTGTAGGTACCATATTTGTATTAAAAAGTTCACATAATTTATCTATGAAAAGAAAAAGAATAGCTCAACATATATGTGAGATTCTATTTTATGGTGATTATAACATATCTATAGAAATTATTGTTTAAATTAAAAAAGGATATAAGTTGAAAAAGGTTCAAAAACTAATCTCCAAGAAGGTATGTTAAGCATATTGATTTTTTTCTACCTTGCAAGTCAATATGAAATGTTATTAATTGAATACCAATAATTGGTACCGCATTTACTAATATCAATCGAGGAACAATAACAATATCTCTAAGAAATTATTTCAAAAGAAAAATTATCAAGAGTCCTCGTATCAGCCAAGTAAGAAAATTAGTATTAAAAGATTAATCCTTAAACCAAGTGAGAAAGAAAATGATGTAATCATTAGTTGTACACAAAAGGAGGTAATCATATATATTTGAGTATGGGAAATATGTATTGCATATTGCTTTAACACAAGGAAGCTTACTTATTGTTATTTATTTTTTTTAATATCACCAAATATTTTTAATCATTAAAAGAGAGAGATTATTATACCAAATGAGGTTTTAACGCGTGATTTTAATGTAACAAAACATATTACTACTAATATTTTTTTAATCCTTGTTGATATTAATAAGTTAATTATAAAAGATCAAGTTCAATAGAAGCATAAAATGTACAAAGAAGCTAATTGAATCAATTATTCAATCATAAAAATTGAGAAAATTAAATAAAGTAGAGCACATATGCAATTCAAGTGAAGAATTGAGAATAAGAAGGAATCAAGCATATCAAGATTTAAGCAAATCCTTGTAAATCTTCTTATGTCCTTATTTTATTAATTTTAAAGAATAAGGGACTCAATTATTGTATGATTATTTACACTTACAGCATATTGCATATGCTTTTTCATAACCAAGAAGAAATTTAGGAAGATTTTTAAAGAAAACTCTATTGATGCACTAAAATAGTTTTAAGAACTTTTTAAATGATTTTTTAATCAAGTTATTATCAAAAGAATCAGTTTTAATCCTTGAATTATTTTGAAAAGTTTTCAAAAACTTGTTTAAAGAAATTTGGTCAACTAATTTGGTAATTTGGATAATCAATATTAGGATTTTGGATAAACTAATCTACCATATGATAATGTAGTCAAATGTGTCTTTCAATAACATATATTGTGACTTTGTGACCATATTAATCAATCAATATATAGAATGATCAACCAATGTTAATATTGCTTGTCATTATAACAACTAACTTTTGTTTCTAATGACTACTTTGAGTTATTTTGAGTATAAATAAATGAAAAATAGGTGAAGTATAAGTTGTGAGAATAATACTAAGCATACTAGAGAGTAACTAAGAATCTTGAAATATTAGAAGGTATGTGTATGCATTATAAATCTATATTGAACAATTGCTTATTGGAAGGTAGGTGTGCATTATAAATCTACCCTTTTAATTATTATTATAATTATTTTAATATTATTATATATCAATTTAACAAAATCATTCATAATAAATAATTCATTTATTAATTTATAAATAAGTCAAAAATTCACACAAAA